>VCCN01000819.1:5456922-5487739 GCA_006491835.1 Architeuthis dux | reverse complement strand
ACAGACCTGGCAAGCTGGAAGTGGGTCTTATGCCACGACACCCTCAAAGAGGGTATAAGTGGAGAATGGGGATACATGTATACTTTTAACAAGGGAGATAATCCAACAATTAATTTTACTATTTGCCCAACAAGTAGCAGAAAACTCACCTCTGGAAGATTCGCAACAGGTCCTTTCTCAATTACACTGTAGGCATGCTCTTCTACTATGGATATACCAAATGTCACATTGGTTATCTGGCTGACCCATGGTGGCGATTCACTAACTGACCACTAGAAAATAAAAAAATAAAATCTAATAAAATTTGAGAAAACAATTTGTAATCAAATATCTTTTAAACTGTGGTTCTTAGAGAAAAATAACCAAACTTTTGGCATTAAAACAAAGGATGCAAGCGATTCCCAAAATATTTGTAGAAAACTAGCATTTGATTAAAAAAATAATTTTGTGGATATTTTCATCCTTATCTTCAGATGTTCACAACATTTTTCTGATTTTTAATAAGTTTTTAATATTCAATACAGAATTATTTACAAATAAAGAAATATCATTGTTTTATTATACTCGGATTTATTTGAACTGGTATCCTCATCTTGGTTGTATCTAGTCACAACGTTTTGGCCATTGTACCCGCAGCCTTATTTGGGTGCCTGTCATATTTGGTAACCTTCTGGGAATTTCAAACCAAACCCGTTATTTAATCCATGGGGGAAGATTGTTCTCATTCTGCTGTCCATGTAATATCTATTTAGTGTATCTTGTATCAGAAATATATAATAATAAATTATTTTTGTTTGCCCCCCAAGGCAATTTTGTGCAAGACAGACAGAATTTGTCTTATGTAATAGCTTTATATCAATGTTTCTCAACCTTTTTCAGACCAATGCCCCTTATGATACCTAGCTACATGTCAACCCTCCCTAGTTTAAATATGAGAAGTACTCAACACATTTTTAGAGACGTGGTAGCTTGTCATTATAAAGAGAAACATCAACATTCAGCTCAAAGGTGTTATTAAGGAAAATGTTATAGTAAGTATATCAATGAATTTCTAAGTAGATACTTCCAAACAACAGCAATTTGTAAATCAGAATCGTAGATATTTATGGAATCTGCACACCCCCCCTCTAGCGCTTACGTTGAGAACCACTGCTTTATATGAATAGACAACACAAATATCAATGAAGTAACAATTCTTGACCTCACCAGTCAATCTGTTCTATCATATTACTTATATATTTCTTTATTTGAATGGAACTTTTTATCATCTGAAACTTTTTATCATCTGAAACTTCTATCTATTTTTCTTAGCCTCAATTATCAGTAAATTCTTTTTTTAGAAATAATTAATAATACCTCTGAGAATGTAACTGGCTTCATCTGAATGTGGCTAATCCGTTTGTTCAATATTTTCTGAATAAAAGATGTCACACTGGAAGTCACAGTATGAATGTAGTGTCCACCCAAATCAAGAAATCGTTGAGAAAGTTCTGGCTTCTTGGCTTCTTTTTCAAAAGGTGACAAATTGGAGATGCTAAAAATTAAAATTTAAAAAAGAATTAGAAAAGTACAAAAAAAAAACAAAAACATTACAATTTATGAAATCATTTAGAAAACATTCTCATGAATATGTTAATGTATACAGCCCTGGTTGTTATTTCCAAATTTTTTTGCATCACTCCGTTTTTTTTCTTCCTTTATAACTGAACATCCCTACCTTCCCCTTCAAGTTGCCCCAATCCCTTCAAGAAACCATTGTTGTAACGAGTGAATCAGTTAAAACCAGGCCCCTTAACTTACAGGAAATCAGGACTAATGTTCATGTGTGCACACACACACACACACACACACACAAATAGATATTTCAATAGATTAGCTTGTAGAATGTTAGTATTATTATGCGCAGAAAATTCATAAATCAAGAAAAACAATATGCAAGATTATTTCCGTGTTTTATAGAAAATTTGTAAAAATAGGACTATGCTTTTTATATTAGTGCAAATTATACAGTAGTTATAGAAAAATTTTGCAACAAATATTTGTATCTGTATTTTGAAAAAGATTATGAAAGTAAAAAACGAAGAAGAAATGAAAAGTATTTAAAAATGAACAAACAAAACAAATCTTACTGGAAAATCTGATCATATCTCAGATGGAAAGGGGCATTTTTCATAAACACTGTTTCAAATGTACCACTTTGTTGGCTGTCTAAGGCTTTTAAAGTAATACCGGCTTCTCGTCTTGCCTGTGAAAAAATAAAAAAAATACAGCAAACTAATGAAAGAGATTTAATTTTTTTATATTAGAGAATTATAAAATTGATTTTTCTTGTGTTATCTATATTTTATAAATGAAAAAGCATATTAAGCAGGTTATTAAAATTGGAGAAAAATATATAATCAAAAATATTTAACTTGGTTTGCAGTGTCTCAGCATAATGAACCCTAGCGCCGCAGTTTTTTTTTATACCATTCTAGTAGATCTAGAAAATGTTTGATCGAAGAACTATGGAAACCTTGCAAGTTGGATTCTCAAAATATATAATACTAGCAGGGAATGCTGGCTTTGAAAAGAAATACCACTTTAGAGCCAAATCATTCGCTTTCAAAGCAGATCTGGTTACAGTGTATGACTAATATTATAATTTTTGACCGACAACGGCTGTTGTTGACTAAAGTCAAAAACTTAATTTAGATCAATTTTTATAGAGCAGCTTTTACGTTTGCTGAACCGAAAAAAGAAAAACATTGACAATAAATGTTAACTTTAACATTGAAAATAGAAGTGAATGATTTGGCTGTGAAGCATGGTCCTCCTCTTGAAAGTTGGATCCTTATAGTCAATCATCTTAATGGTCACATAAAAAGACTGGGTTAAGATTCACATCAGTTAACCAAATCAGAAAAAATAATCGCCAGTAATCCAATGGATTAAAAGCACAAAAAATTACTGGCAAAATCTTTTTGGCAGAATTTCTTACCGTCGAGATTGGCTCATTTGAAAGGAATTGATTTTGACACTTCATCTATTTCAAGTACTGGAATGTTCGGTTTTTCTTTCATGAATTCACTTATTTCTTTTTATTTATGTGCAGGTGTGCACAGGTGTGAAATTTTCATAAATAAAAAGAAATAAGAGAATTCAGGAGAGAAACATTTGAACATTCCAGTAAGACTGGTGAAGTGTTAAAATCAGTTCCATTCAAATGATCCAATTTCAATGGTAGGAAACTCTCTGATTGCTATTTTTTGGAACCAAAGACCTTATTATTATTCACTGGTAACTGGATTACCAGTAAGATATATTCCGAATATACCCTTTCCCCCTCCCCTGGGAATATATCTTTTGGGGAAGTTACTGCTGCTGCTAGTGATAAGGCAGGAGTGACAGCCCAACCCCTCCCAGATACTCTCGCCATATCTGGGTGCTGATTTCCACACTCTCTGCTGGATTTTTATCAGTCCCCCCTCTCTCAGTAAAGGTGCATACAAACTCACAAACAGACAACCAAATTTATATATATAAGGATTGTCTATATTACAAAACAAGGAATGTATGCATGTATAATATTTTTTCATCTCATTATTCTCTAAAATAAAAAAAAAACATTTTCTATTAGTTAATCAGTGAGAATTAATTAAGATCTGAATGAAGAAAGAAAGAAAAATAAAGATTCAATAATACTTACTTCAAGATAAGTGAATTGGCTCATATTGGCTGTCAAGTTCAGATAACCAGTGAAATCCACAAATACCACATCAAAAAATCCCTTGAATTCTTCAGTTTTTGGAAAGCCGGAGTCTTGCATTTTTTCAGTTGGTGACAAAGAGATTCCTTTTCCGATCCAGTCACTATTGGCTGGAAAAAAGACCCCAAAAACTTATTGATTTTTTTCCTAACATAAGAATGACATTTGCATTTCTGAAGTAGTATATTGAAATTATTCAAAGCTGAATAAATACAGTTTATAATTTTATATAAGTTACACAAAAATGAAATCAAATCATTTTTACACTCACTCCTGCCTGTGCGTCTTTCACATGTTCATCCATATATATATATATATATATATATAAAAAATTATAATTTGTATTTATATGAATTGGTAGAAAATGTTGCTTTCATTCTGAGGAGGATGTGAATATATAACAAAACTACCCATAACAATCTGTTAATCAGATATTAAATCCATACAAGCATGTTTTTCAGAGTTGCTTTCATCCTTTAACTCAGTGGTTCTCACCCCTATCCCTCCACACCACTTAATTTTTTTCAAAAAATATGTGCAAACTTCTAAAGAGTTTTTATCTTGATCAGGTGATTATAATAAAAAAAGGTTTTCAGAAACTACATTTATTTAAAAATGATTTTCCTTTCATAGACCAGGTATATGGGTTTTGTGGACCACATTTGAGAACTGCTGCTTTAGCTAAATAAATCCCCTGTTATTTTGAATACCAAATTCTTTCAATGCACATCTTACCAATGAATTGCACTTTGTGTACTAATTTATCCCTTATTTATTTTATTACTGCTTATAGTGTCATACAAGAAGAAAATAAAATGGCATATTAAAACCACATAAATATTAACAAAAAAAAGGTTTATGAAGTGACTTACCCAAATTGTATAATGTTGTACGAAATACTTGGTAACTGCTCATCAATTTGTTTAATTTCTTCTTCATCAACAAGTAAATTACAAACATAGTCATGATATATGTGGAAAAAGCCCCATAGCCCTAAAAACAAAAAACAAACAAAAGTAAAATATAAGCCAGAAGAACAAAAAGTAAATGTGCATTAAAAATGTGTTCTTGGTTTTGTACCTAAAAGGTATTTGTAAAATTTCTACAATAAAGTGTTTATTTTCAATATTCAATGATTTTTTTTCTCCTTTTTACAATTATTCTCATCCTTGCTAGTAGTTGTATCATTACCATAAACCATGGATTGCTGATATAGTTTTTGGGACTTTAATATTTAATTTTCTTTTCACAGTGTTTCAACTGGCCCGTTCACTTACCCCCAACAGGTGAATTGGCCTTATTCTGTTTGTTTTTTTAAAAAGGGTTTCTGATTCTAGTTCTTTCTTGGGCCCTACATTTTGTTGCTATAACTTTTCCTGGTCACCCTCCCCTTTAATGTCAGCACATATTGCTCTGGGTTCCCTCTCTGATAAGTAGTGGTTTGCATAACACAATATTGCGTACTGAACTTTGATATGAATATTCATTTAGACTGTGCGCATCATTCAGAGACCAGCATCACCTGTTGACCCATCAACAACCCATTTCACCAATCCTCCCAAACACTAATTCCCTGCTTATATCCTTTTTATTTAACACCAAACATGTAATGTTATAACATATATAATAATTATAGAGACATTTATTAATTATAAAGACATTTATTATTCATCATTTGATTTCATATAACATATGTGATTTTACAATGATCAAGGAATCAAGGTAAATGTACTGAATGACTGGCCAAGTCACTCACACTACACTCATTACAACACAAACTTACCTCACACAACTGTCTTTGGTATAACCATATTTTCAATAAAAGGATCCCATCTTTCAGCTGAGAATTGTCAAACCCAAAAGCATCTTGAACCGATTTGAAATTATTCAGCATAACCATATCACTCATTACAGACATGTTGTGCAAGGCAGTTGGACTGAGTTCTTGTTCGTCACTATCTGGAGAAAAAAAAATTGAAAGTTTAATACAATTAATTTATGACAGAAGTTATAGTCATATTCCAAAAAAAAAAAACACAATGTCAACAAAAAACTTTGTCCAATCAAAATTAACATGCCAAATCCAAAGACGGCTATATCAATCAATCAAACAATTTGACAGAAAAAAGGATGAATGTAATTCTAGGAAACATACTTTTACATAATCAATATTTGAATAACAAACTAGACAAGGTAGCAGCAATATTAACATCATTTATTTTTATTCGATGAAGCATTGTTAACCATAATTATTATTAATTTTTTACTAATATTTTCTTTCATCTTAATTTTTTAGTTGTTTTTTTTTTTATCGCAATTTTACTCTGGCTGTCAATCTACGGCAGTGAATAAGCAGCATGGATCGGAAATAGTATAAGCTCTCGGTGAGACTTAAACTCACATTCCTTTTACCTCAGAAGTCTGGTTAACCATACCAGCTGCTCTTACCGACTGAGCTATGTGAACTATGGTTGCTCAATTGATTTTAAAACAAGATGAAAATAATTATGAGAAACATACTGTAGGTAATCGATATTTGATTGAAAAAGTAGTGTGGTTTATTTTGTTAATAATTCTATGTTTATCTACATCATCTAACTACAATTGAAGAAATGTGTGCATGTGTTTGTGTGTATGCACGCACCACGATTACTGACAACTGGCATTTGTATACGAAGTTGACATTTGCCAGTACACAAAGTAGTGCAAGTCAAGGTTGAAGTTGTTTAGATCAGCGGTACTCGAGAAATCTAATAAAAAGAAAAATCAAATATTATAGATCTTTCTTCATAGTTTCTATTAATTATCTCCCTTGACTTCTGCTCTTTAGAATTATCTAAATTTAGATATAAAATATCTAAATTGGCAACACTGAAGAGAAGTAACTGAAATACTTTCAAGTCATAGTTTCATACGATGGACGGAATATTATGGCAAGCTGCTCCAACTCATAAAGTCTGGCACCTTCCTAGTCTTTTGAACAAAGATATTATCAGATAATTTTAAAACAAAGGATAAAAGTAATCATACATACTTCTATGCAATCAATATTTAACCAAAAAGAAAGTGGTTAATTTTGCTAATATTTCAGTGATTATTTACAGTATCTTTTGAACAGTATAACTAAAAGACAATGTCCATTGGATCATTTTAAAACTTAACAGTTCTAAAAAACATTTGTTGGTAAAAATCAAGATGTTGATCTTGTTGACATTTTAATAATTATATGATTAATAATTTGGAGCTAGAATAATATCTTATTTATATTTTGGAGATTCCTGCATATGAAATCTTAGAACTGTAGCTGCATCTCGACTCGCCCAAATGTGTTTGCTGTAATTTTTATCTTTGCTTCATAAATGGCTTTCTCTATTCTAAGGTCTATTAGAAACCATCAACCAAAACTGTCACCATAGGTTTCTTCGCTTTTTAAGCTGGTCTGGCTGGCTATGTATGTATGGCGTATACAGGCTGCACCAAAATTTAAATATTTACTCCTAATTATGTCTAAAAAAAACTTTTTTTTATAAATTCCCCCTCCTAAATAGGTTTTTAGTCGTGGTTCAGAATGATTTGTATAAAATAATAAATAATTAATATAATCACAAAAATTCATTGGTGCTGAGACGTCAGAGGCCAGTTGTTACAAGTGAATACAATTGCATTATACAGAGTTGCATAACAGAAGTATCAGCAGCTTTGTTGAATTATGTATTAGCTATATGTGAGTTTTTCAGACTTAATGTTTTTTTTCTTTTTCACAAAAATAAGTTTTGAAAAACTATCCCATCTTGCAAGTCAAATGTTATATTATTTGATGTTGATCTTTTCTTCCAAAATTTAGTTAATGAAAACTGGGGTGTATTTGACCCATGAAAATATGATACTTTTATTCTCAATGTGTAGGGTAATAGTGTGAGCAAATAGAGCCAGCAGTATGTTTTGGGGGTGGCTACAAACCTTTGTCATCAGTGGTGTCATTACCATAAAACCATGCATTTCGGACATTGTTCTTTGAGAAGCTGAATCGGTTCATTTGGAAAGTGTCTGTAGCAGGAACGGCATGGATGTGAACTTGACAACATTTGCCTTTGGAGTCTGAAATAATAAATCAGGAAAGAAAATAAAGAATTCAAGCCAATGTATGAAGTATTCTTCAAACAAGTAAATACTCTTGCTATTTAATGATTTGCTTTTTAAATATAGAAAAAACAATACAACTATATATAAAATAATAATAAATCAATTTTAAGAATGCTTTGATGTTCCAATTTGAAATAAGTTTGGATTTATTCAAAATATATTAGCTAAATACTAGGTTAAATAATATCAGCCAACACAATATGTCTTTATGAGAAAATGAAACTGAATCATTTTTTTCAGTTTAAAACAGTTTTAGGCAGTGTGTGTGTGTGTGTGTGTGTGTGTGATCTTATATATACAAGGTGCTAATTGAATAAATTGATAAATCTGTTCATCTGTCAAGTTACCCTGATTCCCCATGTCTCACCAGACGTTTAACACATCTCTCAAAACCACTCCACTGGGAAATAAAGAACCTCATTTTCTATCAATTTTTTCTTTTTTTGAGGAAGCCATTTTGCCCCTTAAGTTCCCTGAACTTTTGAGTAACACCTTGTACGTTGCATTGTGTTGTCCTCATTTTCAAGCATCCAGGGGATAGGGGCACACCCTGTTGAAGCTTCAATGGGAAACTTCTGGAGATATAGATAATAGAGAGAGAGAGAGAGAGAGAGAGATTTGTTGACATTGAGAATGGTGTATAAAAGCCTGAGACGCTTTCAATTTAAAAACAACGGTCAAGTATTAAAGTTGAGAATGTAGTGGATAAAGGAGAAGAGGTTAATTTGGTCTTTTCCGAGTAGAATACTATGAAATTTTTGTGCAAGGAAGAATCAGGCACTGAAGGCAGTCTTCTCTACCTTCATCTAACGTCTAACTAACTTCCTAGATTTATATCTGAGTTTAACCTTTCTTGGCTGCAAATATATAGCGTTTCCTTAACACCAACTCTCATTCTATATCAGGATCTTCGGTCTGAGCAGAAATCTGTAGAGACAGATGGCTGCTTGCTGCCAAAGTTTCTCTCATTCAATCTTGATACATATATCTCTGTTCATATCTATCAATACTTAAACTTGGAAATATACACAACTTTCAAATAGACAGTATAGGGAAAACGTTTGTTACACATTTGTGGAAGAGTTTTTCCTGGTACCATTAATAATAAAAGTGTTTGTACGTCTTTTTTCCAGTGATATATTTATTTTATTTGTCATGACCTCTGGACAACAGGAGTTGGCTTGTGCTATTTTTAGAGGCACTTCCTGCTTCTCTAGACAGGATATCTTGGGGTTCAACCTCAGCGTCTTGAGTTTGCCGCGCTTTTAGGTAAAGTCACTAGTCAGAGTCAACTTGTCGACGAGCCTGGTCACACCTATTTGGTGTCTCCTAAATCAGGCATATCTAAAATTCAGCTAAATCTTCTAAATGCTAACCACACTATTCTATTTTCCCTCCCTATTATCTCAACTACTAACCAGTACTAAAACCACTTTCATTGAATGAAAATCAACTTTTAACATGGCTCAAGATAACAGGAATTCACAGGCATAATGTTGTTTTATTAATAGGCCACAATTAAATGCTAAGAATACTTTACCTTTAAGAGAAATGACCAATATAGGTTTGAAGTGGTCTCCATGGTGATATGTGAATTTCATCTCTTCCTCGACAAAAGATTGCTCTTTCAAATGCTTGGCAATGGTAACTAGGTACAATGCTCGTTTGCGAATATAACGATGATTCATAAAATCCTTCATCTGGTAAAATTTCTAATAACAGAGGAAAATGAAATGATTAATTTGAAACCATAATAAAAACTGATAAATATAAACTTTTAAATACAGTGGAAGCCATTTATTATAATCAGGGATAATTTTATCAAACAGTTATTGTTATCAAAATCAGTTGGTCCCAAACACTTTATTTTGCTTAATGTTATCAGCCAGTTATTGTTATCTAAAAGACCCACATCCAAAGTCATATGCACAAGATTATTCTGTTTAAAAGGGGAAGAAAAAAAAAATGTCACTCGGTCTGCCTTGTGGCTGAGTATTTTTCACTGGTGTCAGAGGTTGGTGTTTGAGTCCAGATAAAAGCCAGGATTTCAAATGCAGATTTTCAAGGCAAGCAGACCGTCCCCACTTGGAAGATTGCCACAACACAATCTTCCTATTTGGCTTTGTACAGTATCAAGTGGTAAATATCAATAAAAGTTGTTACATGATCTAATATCTCCACGGTCATAAATATGAAAAATATACAAAGATTCCCAACAAGTCTATACACACTTCCTCAGCCCATTAGACTGTCATGTCATTTCTTTTTCAAGGGAAAATTGGTCACAAATGAACAACAATAGAATTATGGCTGAATAATGGAAATCTCTGGAAATATGGGACTGGAAATGTGAAACTGTGAATGAAGCCCAGAGACATTTAAAACAAAATGATCTTTAAAACTAAACTCATTCGTGGGTATATATTGTATTTCAATCTTTAAAATATGAGAATGTTATACTAAAGAACCAATAACAGATTTTCACCACCAATAGAAATAATAAAATAGGGTGAATAGCATTTGTTAAGAGCTAAATTAATATTTTTTCCCAAATTAGTAAGAAAAATTCTTCATCTTATTTTTACTAAGCCCTATTGGGCTTAGTAAAAATAAGTGGCAATTGATGATGGAAATTTACTGTAATATTCATTGACTATTAAGCCCAATAATAGTGAACTAATGTTCACTATTATTATAGTGAACATTAGTTCACTATTATTGGGCTTAATAGACAATGAATATTACAGTAAATTTCCATCAACAATTCATTTGTAGAAGAATTTCTTGAACATTGCTTTAAGCAACAAAATAAAATCATTTCAACTTCTTTCAAAAGGGCATAAAATCACAGGGTTGACGTCCAATGAAAAAACAAAATGCATTTTACAAACCTGAGGCATCTCGACTGCCACATCAACATTTGATTTGTTTTTCATGGCTGTACCCTGTAAGAAGCTTCCAGTAATATTGATTGATTTGGGAGGATAAAAGCAAAACATTCCCCTGACTTTCTCGGGTTTTTGAATCAAAGGGACACACAGATTAAGACTTTCAAGCCAATGTTGTTCAGCTAACTGGAAGAAAGAAAATGCAGTTATATAATGCTATAAAATGAAGACAATTTAATAAATCAATATTTGCAAATAAAATAAATTTGAATAAGAACATACAAATAAAAACAAGGAAAGATTCAAACTATGTGATAACTTTTATTTTAAGTAAAAATCTTCTTAAAAAATTGCAAATCAGTTTCTCTATATGTAATATAATTTAAAAGAGAAAAGAAATTTCCACTGAAAAATTAACTCTTTGAAGCATTGTAGGTTAAATTTTACCCCATTTTTGAAGTGTTGGTATCTGCAGGGGGGGGGGGATCATTTTTAATACCATCTTTTTATCTTCATAGGAGCACAGAGGTTTATATCCTGTCCCACCATTTTGTTTAGTATCCAAGCTGATAAACAGATGGCGAAAGTGGAAGAAAAAGAAATGTGCCTCAAAGAGTTAATTTTAATTAAGAATCTATTTGCATGCCTCCAACA
Source organism: Architeuthis dux (assembly GCA_006491835.1). Classification (NCBI taxonomy): domain Eukaryota; kingdom Metazoa; phylum Mollusca; class Cephalopoda; order Oegopsida; family Architeuthidae; genus Architeuthis; species Architeuthis dux. Next base: position 5,476,306 of record VCCN01000819.1, on the reverse strand, counting down.
AAAATGCAAAGATTGCACTTATTTGCAAAACATGCAAACCTAAAAAAAATCAAATCAAATCAAATCAAATCAAATCATTCAATCCAACAAACAATCAATTTTATAAACACATTAATAACAGAGCTAGATATTTTTAAAAATATAATTTGCATGACTCTTTAGACAGAAATTGTTCCTTCTATCATATTAATACTGTGTTATAATTGCATGTCTATTTATAAAAATGCTACTAAGACCTTTAAAAAGCATAAAACCATAACTAGATTGTTTCAAAGAAATGTTTTTCAATCTAAAACCTTTACAAAGCATAAAACCATAACTAGATTGTTTCAAAGAAATGTTTTTCAAAGTGAATGGGAATAATGACTTACATTATACTTTTCTCCCTGTGGTAAACCTAACAGTGTACTTTTCAATTGCTCGATGCATTTTTCGATTCGCAGCGACTTGACAAGAGTCAACTTCATTTCGTGAAGAAGCTCTTTGATCTAAAAATTTAAAAAAATTAAAAAGTCAAACAAAAGGAATAAACGAAAACACTGAAATAGATATTAATGCTAGTTCCTAAACAAACGCACTGCAATACTGTGCCATACAACCAACACTAAATGATTGACGATTAACAGACAAACTCAAAATCAACAATCCCCATATTTCCAATATCTAGTCTTTTTTTGATAATCAAATAGTATTTCAAATATTTTTCAACCTCATAAGTAGTGATGTACCGGAATATCAATCCAGTCATTTATCTGGTGCCAGATTCACAAAAAAATTATCTCTGCCACCATGTGAATCCAATGCTGGATGTCCGACTGGATCAATATTCCGGTACATCACTATTGATAAGGAAAGCTCTCTTGCTTTGAGAATTGCCACTTAAATGAAATATTTCAACCATTCAACTGTGCACTTCTGATATCCTAAATTTGGACATTTTACCTCCAAGTAAGGATGTTAATAATTTACCTTGACAGTGGGGACCTAGTCTCCAAACTGCACCTCCCAATCCTATTAAGAGTGGAGAGTTAATGTATACCCTTGTGCTTATATTTGTGGTAATTATGGCATGTCATGAGCATTTTGCGGGGGGGGGGGGAAATAATGTCTTGAAAATGGTAAAAAAATCCTCAATCAAAAAGTAAGCTTGAGAAAAGTCTGTATAAATTAGCTGATAAGATAAAGATTCCTTTCATCTGATATAGATTTGTGTATACTCAATGGTCTACCTGTAACTCCTCAGATCCCCAAGAGGTTAGTGCAACTTCAACCATTAATCAGTCAAGGGAACCAACTCATGCCTTGAACAAGTGATGTTGCTTAGTGGCAGGGTTGCCAGCTATGTCTGATTTCAGACATCGTGTCAGTTTTTGCCCTGTATGTTGATTAAAAATTTTAAAAATTGGACTTCCAAAATTGTCAGATTTAAGGCCCCACTCAATGTTGCCAACTTTGACATTTTATATCAAAATTTAGATATTTTTGTTGTGTATAGATATAATTGTTTTTAGATATCGAATATCAGTTCTAGCCACTTTTAGCTATTTATTTCCATTATTGAATCATTTAGCTATTTTTAGTCATCAATTTTTACTGATATTGAGCATGGTTGACCAATTTTTGGAACACTCATGTCCGATTCTGAGAAAACTAATCTGGCAACCATGCTTAGTGGTCAAAAAGCCCACATTGTACTCATTGCATCATTAAAGTATAAAAATCAGAAATTATCGTGGCTGAAATAAAAACTAAATTGAAATTTCAAAGCCTTACCTGCATTCTGAAAAGTGAGGAATGGTGCAGATTCTCAATTTCTTTGTACTCATTTATCTCTTCCACCGTTGGCAGGGGCGCATTCTTGGCCCGACGAGCCTTCTTCACAGGAGGCTGATTTGATGGTGTGCTGTCCTTGTTTTCCTCAGAAGACTCCTCGGATTCTTCATCCATTTCACTGACATCCAATTCATCATCTTCTGGTTCTGATGTTGAATTCTAAGATTAAAATAAACAATAAAAAAGCAAAGAATAGATGAATGTAGTATTTTTATGTTGATATTGTAGCAAGATTTGTAAATTCAGGTATTGACATTTCTATTCCAGACATCTGTGGCAACTCATGCTTGGACCAATGTTATCTATTTCACAAGAATATGTTGCCCTTTTCTACAACATATGTTCTCTCATATGTGACCCCGCATGTTGAATCAGGCATTAAGTCGCATGGGTCAGTTTTGAGCTAGAGGTGAAAATAGCTAATGCAGGTCATTTTTGGCGATTTTCAGATTTTATCAAAAATTATCTAACCATTCCTGTTGAAAATATGAATGATTGAATGTTTAATAATCCAAAACATGTTTAAGGAGTTTTTCTGAGAGCAGATCACTAGAAATGGGTCGTATATTTTCAACATTAATTTTCGCAAAACTTGGGTTAGAGAATTTCCCCAAGTACCTGAAACTAAATGTTACATATCTTTGCAACCACATAACCTATCAAGATGGGGTAAGTACCAAAATTAAGATGTATGAATGTATGATGTACAGAATATGAATCCAGCCTCATCTAAAAATCACCCTAAATGGTACTTAATACCTGATTTGATGTGGGACTTTTTTATTTCCCCTTTTCTGCTTTGGGTTTCTAGTACATTTTTGTAAATTCATTGAATGATCATGACAACTAACTTGTGAAGGGGAGACTAACACATAATTCTTCAATTACACAATTTATACAATCAGGACAAATCTGACATTGGAGGATATACCCCAGACTGGATAAGACAATAAGAAAATACTTATTTCTCAGAGAAAACATCTAGGATTAATTCCATCACATAGCCTTTTACTATTCTGAGAGAAACAGATAGGAAAAACTGAAGCTTGTATGCCGAAACTTCAAAAACATACAAACTGATAATCTTCTAACCTTTTATTATTTATACAGAAATCAAACCAAGATGCACTACACTGTTGAAGAAAAGAAAAGACTAGATTCTGATCACGTGATGCCTTCACTGTATGATAAAAAATCTCTTGATAAAAGATAACATGATATGGCAACCATCTATGAAAGATGGCTCACCTGGTTTGATCACATCTAATAATTCAAAGACAGGTGCTTCTCCAATAGAAAGGACTCGCATGCATTTCTCTATAGAGTTGGTAAACAGAAACTGACAATCAATTGTACTCGCATGCATTTCTCTCTAGAGAGTTGGTAAACAGAAACTGACAATCAATTGTACTCACATGCATTTCAGATATGAAAAATATGTAGTTCGAACTAGTAACATTTTCAAGTGTTTGAGACAGATTCTGATGTGGCCATTCTTTTTGGCTAGGTTGATTAGGCTTTCATTCTTTCACTCAGCCACCATAGATTACACTTATATACATTACATATATTGAGAGATAGATTTCCATAATACAATGAATAGGATACAGGTGCTTATTTTATCAAATTGTCAACCCAGTGTTGAAAAACCAGCATAAGGGGTTCTGAGAGAAGTGATTTATGCCCTGAATTTGGAGAAAGAGATATTGGGGGAAAATTTATTTCAAGCATTTAATGTCAAACTGCTAACAAGACAATGACAGATTCCCATAACAGTAAACATGATACAAGTATCACCTGCTTTTTGGAAGTTTGCTTTTACGAAAGACCTATATTAGTACACCCCCACCCCCAGCTAGGTATTTAAAATGGCGTAAAGAAGCACAGATCGTGCACTAGATCAAAGAAGTGTCAACAAAAATGAGAAAAAAAAATCAAACATTAATCCTAATCTCCTTTACCATATGGTAAGCCTTTTTTTTGGTTCATATATTGTATTAAAACTTAAAACCTGTAAAAAAAATGGTGGACCAGCTCAATAACTAACTTGCATAATTGAAAACTTTCATGTCTTATTTTTTATAAATAATCACCCCCCCCCCCCCCGACTGGTGATTTCATCAAACAGTTCCTGGCACACAATGATGTTTTGTTTTTTGGATGTATTTCCGACGTGGAGTCAATGTGTGTTGTATAATGCTGGTAGTTTTTCTTCTGGTCGCCATGAGAGAAATAAAGATGAAGATGATGAGAGAAGAATGATGTTTTGTTCCGGGTCTGCGGGATGATGGGTGCTGAACTTTCTGTGGAGGGAAATCAGTTTCGGAGAAAAGGCTCTCAAGTCTTATTTTAACTGTTTTTGTTCTGTTCAATTTATTCATTTTCCCCATTGAATTTTTGTAAGTCCTACCATCTCAGACACATGACAGGCGCCTGCCCAGAACTTGGCACCTTGGGCGATAGCCAGTGTTGCCAGTTACCTAGGGCCAGCACTGCATCTAATAAATTTCAGTGAGTTTTGAAGGGAACATTTTATGGCTATCATTACCTTTCCTGTTTCCAAATCGACCGAGTCGTTCTGCTGCTGCTAATGGGGAATTTAAAGTCAAAGAAAGAGACGAGAAGATTCTTCAGAGCAGTATTTTCATTTTTTTTTTTTTCATTTTTAAGTGGTCTTGGGCAATTTCATGTTGTTCAAGAGACTGTTGAAATTGTTGTCTGCTTCTTTGACTTTAAATTCGTCATCAGCAGCAGCGGCCTCGATCAATTCCGCTATGAGCAGCAGCTAAAGCGGTGGCCATTTGGAAACAGGAAACGTCAAGATTGCCCACTATAATTTATTTAGTAGAATATGCTGTCCTTCTTGTTTAGCATTTTTCCAAGGGATCTGAGCTTGTAAGTCCTTCTCTTTGATAATCTATCCTCCCAATGTATTGTCTAGTCTAGAATTTGAACTCATGATACCAAGGAACAAAAGCAAGAAAAAAATTGCCCTCGAGAACATATTGCATATTTAATGTCTAAACTTCGCTGGAGACCCACAATAATGGTTGTTATATATACAATTAATGCTACATGTAGTAATATTAAATCCAGAGCCAATTCCGTCCCATTGCTGTGACGTCACTGGCTGCTGCCACTTATTCAGTATTAAACATATTTTGTTCAATCAACAAGTGTCTGTCTTGTTCTTTAGAACATATTCTTCAATTACATAACGTAATCAGCATATAATAATGGTAATAGGTGCACCCAGTGAAGATGAAACACACTACACAAATGGTCTGCAATTTGAATCAATATTCCCAAACACGAGGAAAACGAATCGTACGCGACCGAAACGTTATGAAAACAACATGACAAAGACGAGTCCGAACTATAATTATCAATATTTTAATTTTTAATTTTACATTTTGAGGTTTGGATAAAAATATGGGTAAATTCATTGGCAAATTCAGTAAAAAGTAAATGATTTAAAATACTTTTTTTTACCTCAATAAAACATGTATTTAAAAAAAAATTCAACACTGAATCGTTTCTGGTTTGTTTTTTAAAATTTTGTTCCACAAGTTTTTGGATTAGTATCTTCATCTTTGTTGTTTTCATACAACGTTACGGCCAACATTGCCATAGGTTCTTCAATCTTCTTAACATACATTTCAATAAAGTCGAAGAATATATCGGTCGAAACGTAGTATTAAAAACAACAAAAATGAAAAATACTAGTCCGGAAAATGTTTGGAATAAAACAAATCCCTCTCTCGACCTGTTGAAAAGTTCACGTGTATAGTATTTCCAACCAGCGCCAACGGTTTTGAATGCTGATTTTCAACACATGAAGGCTCTTCCAACTTGGCGCAACACAATCTTCCTTACTCCCATTATTGGCCATATGTATTGTACGTAGCTAAGCTTAAGAACCATTTACCACGTGGGTTTTCGTTCAAACGTACTTTTACAACAGTGTGTTGTGAACGAACAAGGATCAGAAGGAAATGTACAAAAAACGTTTTATAAAATATTTTATATTGCATCAAATAATGAAAATCATTACCTCTTCATCCTTTTCGCGTAAATTCTTTGATTTTCTTTTCGTCATTTTTACAAACAATTGGGCGATTATTATTACGACGATGAACTTTCGATCAGTCCACGCACGCTTGCTTGACACCGGTGCGGAATATGCGGACGTAGCAGCTTTTAGTTTCGTATTTGCGGCTTACTCGTGTATACTTTAAAAACTTTTCAAGAACGATTGCAACAAAATTATTTAAAATCATAACAAAAAATAAATTCATAGATTTTTTTACAGGTATCCTGGACATAACGTTCCAAATAAACATTATTTGCCGATATCGTAGTTTAATATCTAAAATGATCATGCTTGTCGGGAGGCAGAGTTACTATTTTGGCCATTTTATTGCCAAATCTGGCCTTTTTGAAAAGCATTTTGACATTGTTGTAGTAATATTTTTAATACATTCTTATTTTTGGTGTGTAGGGTCAGGAATATGATCTAATGTCTGCGGCTGTGGCTGAGAAACTGGACTATTTCTGAACCACTCCCCTTAAAATATGGCTTTGTGAGTTGTGTACCATATCGGATGGGTGTGTATACAGAATACCCCAGAACCTTTTATCTTTCTCAACAAAGAACTGCTCTAGGTGTGTTTTGCAGTAGGGAATTGACATTTTTGAAATAAATGGTAATCCGAAGGGGCAATATCTGCTGAATATGGCAGATGAGTGAAAACTTCCCAAGCTGTAACAATTTTTGCCTGGTCACCAAGGAAACATGCAATCTAGTGTTATCCTGATGGAATATTGCGCCCTTTGTCTTAACTAATTCTGGATGCTTTTTCGTTGATTGCTGCCTTCAATTGGACTAATTGGAAGCAGTACTTATTCAAATCAATCGTTTGGTTCTCATTGTAGAGGACTCACTTCCAATCCGACCATATACACAGCATTATCTTTGGATGGTACGTTTAATAGTGGTTCATTTTGCTTATCCCGCAATCTCTTGCATTCCACGTTGTTTTAAAGTATTGACTTTTCATTGCCTGTCACAATTTGTTTAAAAAATGGAACATTTTCTTTATGTTTAGGTAATCAATTGCACACAGAATTGTAGTCCAGTAGGTTTTTCACTTATGTGGAAGCTACACATCAAACCAACTACCATAACCAAGCTAGTACAAAAGTTTTCAAGACTTAATTTGGATATTTTGAGTATGTTTGCTACCTCCCATACTGTATAATGTTGATTATTCTCAAATAATGTCTTCACTTGATCACTATTAACCTCAACTAGGCTACCTGACCATGGAGCATCATTCAGAGAGAAATTTCCAGCACAGAACTTTGTGAACCACAATTGACACAGTACCTTCTCTATAAACTGCACAGATTTTTTGCTTTTGAGTTACATTTTGTATCTTTCTTAAAATAAAAAAGCATATGCCGAAAATATAGTTTGTTTTCTTCCATCTTTTATGTTAGAATCAATAAACAAAATGCAAATTAAAAAAAAAATGCACACTGATGTGACAGATGTTACAATACAATCAAGAGCGATCTTTTTAATTGAAGTTAATCAAAAGTAAATGCACCTAATGTCAACTAATGACAAAACATAACAAACTTTGTGGCCTTTGTAGTATTCTATTTGCTGGTGGCTCCAAGACGTGTCATATTTCAAATTACATTTTGTTACTTCCTATTTGAATTAAAAACTATTGTCTAATTCAAACATTTCCCACCTTTGTTTATGATATCAAATTCAGAAATCTACCAAACGTATATAAAAGCTCTGCTGTTGTGACAATTCATACTCTTCTTTTTCTAGGATTGAGTCACTTAATTTCCTCCTCTATTTGGCTTTATGATCCGGTACTGCGCTACAACTAGATTCTAGCAACCCTGCAACACACTCATTAAACATTATCTTAACTGTGATGACTTGAGCTTCGAAGGAAGTCTCAAAGTCAAACAATATATATAAAAGACTACCTACCTTTTTTCTATGTAGAAACACAAGGTGATCAGTCAAGTTCTTCAGTTCGTTTTAAGTATTAGCTTTAGTTAGTGGCTTTAGTACTGGTTAGTAGTTGAGACGATAGGGAGGAAAAATAGAATAGAGTGTAATAGAGTGTGGTTAACATTTAGAAGATTTAGCTGATCTTTAGATATGCTTGATTTAGGAGACCCAAATAGCTGCAACCAGGCTTGTCCACAAGTTGACTTTGACTGGCGACTTTACCTAAAAGCGCAGCAAACTCGAGAGACTGAAGTTGACCCCAAGGTCATCTGTCTAGACAAGCAGGAAGTGCTTCTAAAAAATAGCACAAGCCAACTCCTGTTGCCCAGAGGTCATGACATTAACCTAAACCAACCCTTCCTTCAGTGTTTCAAGTTGCCTATCACAAAAGTGTATTATTTTTGTATAAAAGCTATTACTAATTAAAGGTTACCATCTGTACAAACCTATGTCTTGTCAAATTTCTGTCACCATTGGCTTACCGATCGTTTCTGATATTAAACGGATATTCCCGAGTTTGCTGATCAGTCTTTAAAAATGACAGCACCCAGTCAAACACCAAGACGGTCAGCTTGAAATCCAGTGCGTATATACGATGTACGGCAGGTTTTGAGCTTCTTAGATGAATCAAGTGATTGTTCTGATAGGGAAGGCTCTGACAGCGATCTAGACGTGAATGATTTTTACTATGATGATGAAGAATCTGAAGCGGACAATAGTGACCATGGAAGTAGACCTACTACTGGTAAAGGTGATGTTGACATTGTTGTTGACAGTATTGATCACAGACATGGCGATGCCGAGCTTGGTATTTCTGAGAATGGTGATCAGTCAAGTGTTTATGGGCTAGAAAATCATGGTGAGAGAAATCACCACCTTGTAGTAGATAATTACTATACAAGCATTCCAGCATGTGAATGCATGCTCAGTAAGCAAATCTATGTCACTGGTACAGTCAGGTCAAACCGTGTGGGACTACGTGATGCTATCAAGAAAACACTGAAACAGAAGGGTGATTTAGTTTGCCAGCATAAAGGGCAGCTCTTAGCAGAAAACAGGTGAGACTATTGTCCACTGTTGCTAATGCTGGTACAGTTGAAAAAGAAAGTAAAGAAGAATGTTTCCAATGCTGGTATGGGTTGTGTGAATAAATCATATCAGATGACTGATCAGTATACTTGTGAGCTTAGAAATAGAAAATGTTGGAGAAAGGTTATGTTTCACTTGTTTGATAGAACCCTAACAAATGCCTATATCCTATACAAGAAGAATCCAAGGACTTATGGTGGGTATGAGGAACTGCACAAAAGGGTAGGCAGGCCCAGTATTGGTGATCAATTAACAAGAAAATCTGCTAGGCATTTCATCAGTAAAATCCTTGAGGTTAAGAGGATGAAATGTTCATATTGTGACAAGCCAAAACAAGCTGGTTACAAAGGCACCAGAATTGGTACATGGTGTAAGGAATGTGGAGTTGGGTTGTGTCGCAATGAGTGCCTTGAAAGGTATCACAAATGAAACAAATTTGCAGTAGAAATGTATGACAAATAAGACAAACTCACAATTCATACACCTGCTAAAGTCTTTATTGTAACCACTGATGCGGTTAATAAACAGTTATGGCAAAAAATATATTATTTGGTTTTAAGAGGAATTGTTGTTACTTTATTGTAATTTTTTAGTTTATTCGTGAAAAAATTCACCTAGTGGTACTGTATAGCTGGAAGAAATAGACCAGTAAAAGGGTTAAAGTTTTGTTTTTTTGTCCCTCTGCACAACAAAGAAAAAGGAACAACAATGACTCATTGTTTATTTTCCACTTTTTATTTACAATTCAATGTTTCTCATCCGACTGACTGCATGAGCGAGTCGTTGTGGCATTCTTTCAGCAACTTCCCTCATTTCATATGGTTTCGCCTTGAGCAACAATTTCAGATCACCCATTTGGTCAGCACTCAGACCCAGATCATCCAGCACATTGCATAAGTAATCTGAAGAAAAACAATTTTAATACAAAATTTGTATCATCCAGAAAAAAAGCATAGAAATAAAAAAAAATATAAAGAGGAATGTAGCTTTATGAAACATCAACTTTTCTAAAAATGTTATGTTTATTAACGTAAACAATAATATTGAATGGAGAAATAAAATGATGTTATGTTTATTAACGTAAACAATAATATTGAATGGAGAAATAAAATGATGTTATGTTTACCATATCTACGCAGTATTCATGCAACAAATGGCCCAGTGTGCCGTTTTTGAGGGGGCTACTATAAACAAAACCTGAATTCAAGATGAAGATTTCATTCATGTTTAATGCAAAATTTGTCTATTTACCCAAGTCAGTTAACAACTGTTTGGTTCCATGAGGACTGAGTTCTGGAATTTTGAGAATTTCTTCACAGTACAAAAACATTGTCCCACGTGTGATGGATTGCAGCCACAAATCAGCACTGTGCTCAGGAATATCTGAAACAGAAAATGGAATGATACAAATTGCGACTATTGTTAACTTTCTTGTTTCAAAAAGGCTGCCGCACCAGCTTTAGGGTTAGTATATGTAGGGTTAATTTTAGGGTTATGTCATCTGCTTCTTTGATTTGAAATTAATCATCAGCATCTGTTATTATGCAGCTGGAATGGTGGCTATTTTGAAATGGGAAAGGTAACAATTGCTCAAATTGCCATAAAAACAGATAACAACAAAAGATTAGACAATTCTTATAAAACACATGGAATCTATCTATAATAATGAACAGTGTGGTGATTTTTTTCTGTTTCTCAGACATTCTATAGAAATTCAAATATATCCGAGAATTCTTTCACAGGGAATAAGTAGTCTTCTTATAAAATGGAAGTGACTAAGTAGGCCAAAGCAGATGAAAAATATTTACATTTAAGATAAAGAATCATTACAATTCAGGAAATTTCTTCTGGGCCTATTGTTTTACATTTCATTTGATAACTTTTGATCTTCATTGAGTAGAAATACTTTGAATAATAAAATCAATAAAAATGAGAAAATATAATATGCCCTACCTTGGATCATGTGCCATAGTTGAATCAGTTCAACAAATATTTTAATTAGCACAATGTATATAGATAATAAAGTTAGAGATCTGACTAAAAAATGTTTTAACATGGTTATTTAATACAAAGTGATGTTGAAGTGAGGATGACATCTAAAGTGTCTCACTCATATAAATAAATACTTTATATATATATATAGTCTGTGGAAACCTTTTTGTTTTCTCGTAACTGTTTATTTCTCGTAACTGTTTACACATTTCTAAAAACACCCAATAGTGCATGACAAATCTCCCGCTCTGCCTTCCCCATTCCGAAAAATGTCTGCTATCCCGCTTGCAATATACCTGCCCCGATCCACCCCTCATCAATGCACTGTCCATATATATATGTACATAGAGAGAAAGAAAAAAAGGTTTGTTACATTTCGAATTAACTACTATTTCTGTAGATGTTATATTATAATTAGCTAATATAGATCACACTTATTATAGGGGATCATCAGCTGTCTTCCATGCACCTGTTTCAGGGAATATATATATAAAAAGTATGTAGACTCTTACCTTGATCTTCTGTATACGGTAATTTGCCATGTTGCAAAGCCACTGTCACTGCAGGGTTGTCATGCATGATGTAAGGCTCCAGTAATTGGGGTAATGTCATCAAATACTGACCAACCTTTAATAATAATAGATTCAATTTATTCAGAATATTTATTACATCAAATCTTTTATCTATTTAAATCAAAATGCAATTTTCTTGTACAGTAATTGTATCATATGGTTAATTGTAGCAAGAATAAAACGATATTGGTTTGGCTTTCTTGGTGACAATATTAGAGAGGGACAATCCAAAGTACTTTTGTATTTGTGAAAAAAATGTTTGGTCATACAATAACGACAAAGCAGCAAAATTTAAAAGTACAAACCATGCATGATAGGGTAAACATTTTGTATAAAGCAAACTGGTCATTAACTTTTGTTTTTAATTAAAAAGAATTTGTCGTCATTCAAAGAGCCATTTTTTATTTTTTTGTTCAGTTTATGTTTTATATGTGTAGTAAAACACAAGACTTGTTACAACTTGTAACAAAAGTACATTTTAGTTTTAGCTCATCTGCCTGATGAATGAAAGAAAGATATATTTATAGGAGCTGCTTACAGGAATCAGTCCATTTTAAGAAAAGTAGGTTTAGAATTGTTCATTCTCCCCCACCTAATAGACTGGTCCACAAGAAACACATTGATACAGCTAACAAAGAATAAAAGTGTGTAGTACTAACAAAAGTACACGTAAGAGAAGATATTTATAGGAGCCAAGTGGCTGCTTACCAGAATCAGTCAATTTTTAGGAAAGGGGGCTTAGAATAGTACAATATGTATTCATAATTTTGAGATCAATTAAAAAACACAGGAACTACACTAGCATAATGATATTCTACTATTTTTCTTATCAAAATACCATTTTAAAATGAGTCTGGTTAGTCAACATCTTTTGGCAGCATGCCGTGTTGGGGGATGATCAATTACAAAATTGGAAAAAGTGGTGATCAATGAATAAGTTACTTCTCGTCCTTTTTGGATCACAAAAAAGTCTGAATTTTTAAAAAGACAGGCGTGAATGCAGCTGGATACAAACTAGGGGATCAATTTAGCCTAAACAAAAGTGAATGTACCTCTTATAATGAGACAAATTGCTCATCTGATCTTTTATCACATTTGGAATGGATGTCTTCAAAGTGATGCGCAATCAAGTAAAATGAAATCCAGAATTAATAAATGGAATTCAAGCAATAATCTGAATATCCTTCAATCAATGACTTGTGTAGCAAAAGAAAAATCTGTTTTTTAATAAGTATAGTTGTGTTAATTATTTAGCTTGTACATGGCTTTGAACACTGTTAGCTTGTACATTGCTTTGAACAGGTTTAGCTTGTACATTGCTTTGAACACCGTTAGCATGTAAATGGCTTTGAACAGGTTTAGCTTGTACATGGCTTTGAACACTGTTAGCTTGTACATGGCTTTGAACACTGTTGGCTTGTACATTGCTTTGAACACTGTTGGCTTGTACATTGCTTTGAACAGGTTTAGCTTGTACATTGCTTTGAACACCGTTAGCATGTAAATAGCTTTAAACAGGTTTAGCTTGTACATGGCTTTGAACACTGTTAGCTTGTACGTGGCTTTGAACACTGTTAACTTGTATATGGCTTTGAACACTGTTAACTTGTACATGGCTTTGAACATTGTTAGCTTGTACATGTCTGTGAACACTGTTGGCTTGTACATGGCTTTGAACACTGTTAGCTTGTACATGGCTTTGAACACCATTGGCTTGTACATGGCTTTGAACACCGTTAGCTTGTACATGGCTTTGAACACTGTTAGCTTGTACATGGCTTTGAACACCGTTAGTTTGTATATGGCTTTGAACACTGTTAAGCTTGTACATGGCTTTGAACACTGTTAGCTTGTACATGGCTTTGAACACTTGTTAGCTAAAGTGGGCTAGTTGATTTGCATATACTTAAAGTTAGAAAACACAATATCTCCAGAAGTTCCCAATGAATTTCAATGAAAGGGTGGGCAAGGGAGGATTGATTAAATTTTGGGGTGAATCCAGAAATCTTTTACTGTTACCTCCCCTGCATCGTAGCTACATATGAACTTCTGTTCAGTTCTGTTAGTGACAATGGCGTTGGCAGATGTATGTGCTCTCTGAGTGCTTTCTAGTTTTCTCCATGTGGTATTACTAACTTCTAACATATTAAATTTTCTCAAGAGTTAATTTTTGTTTCAAGTTAATATAAAAAAAGCAATGGGAGATTTAAATACTGTTTTTTATTTTAAAGAAACTTTACCTTTGTGATATATTCTTGTGGGGAAAGACTAAATGTAGGCAGATCTGAAGTAATTGCTGTCCCAGCACTTTGTGAGGTCCACACCTGTAATAAATTTAAATATAATTCTCATTGTAAAACTGGAATGTAGATTTCACACTTGACTGCTTTTTGATTCCTTTGTCAAGTTACTTTTGGTTACATATTAAATCTACAGAAATCAAAACTATGTATTTCTTTGTATGGTAGGTTAAAAATTACCTTGGATACCACTGAGTTACCTTGCTGGTGAAAAATTCTTGAATTATCACAACAGTCACAAAAAATGGTTTTCCTTGTCAGCACAGGTTAAACACCCCTTCTCATTATATATTTTAAATGCTGCGTTGATGATAATGATAATAATAATAATAATAATAGAAGAAGAAAGACAAAACTGTATAAACATTTTCAATATTTTGTATATATTTATCAGTCATTAAATGAAATGAAAGTATTTTTCAACTTTAACAAGATTCAAACATCCAACATGAGAATGATGCATTCCACATTTAATGACTGATGAAGATATACAAAATATTGAAAATGTTCATACAGTCTTGTTTTTCTTCTCTTAAATATTAACAAGAAAGACGTTATCGATCAATACTTATACAAGTAATGATAATAAACTACATACCTCCATGTCTGCTAATCTCACCAAATGCTTTTTCAGCTGAGCAAAGACAATGTCGAATCCAAATTTGTGAACCTCTTGGCTCAGTTTATGCATTTCCTTGCAAACGTCGGACAATACAGATGGGGTGTCACCTTTAAAAGAGGACAGAATATGCAGAAAACAAAACATTAATAAAACAGGTCTGGTTAGTCACTCAACAGAAACCTTCAGGTGACCAATGTCTTTTGGGAGCCTACCGTGTTGGGGGTGATCAATTAGAAAATTACTTCTCCTTTTGTTGAGACAAGTGTGAATGCTCCTTGGCACAAACAGAGACCAATTTAGCATAAACTTACATTGTAACCCCCCCCCCCAAAAAAAAAAAAACCTATTTTTGGCTGGAATTTTCAAAAAACAAAATATAGCCAGCCAGCCAGCCAGACCAACATATAAACTAAAGAAACCTATGTTGACAGTTTTGGTGATAGTTTCTACAAAACAAACACCTGAAGCAATCTTACTGATAAATAATACATAGAAAAAAAAGATATAACAACCTGTGATCTGGATGCCTTCATCCTTATCATTAACACATGATAGGCTCTTTAAGGAATCAAGATAAAAAAAATGATAAAGGAATATCTTAAAAACAGGATATATGTGAAGTTTCTGATTGAGTTGGCAATAAGGGTGAGATATTAAAGTTTTATTGTGTAGCTTAGGGACTAAAGTATTTCTCATTTAATTCCTTTTTTTGTTAAAATGAATTTCAATAACATTACATTTCTTGGGATATAGAGCATTAAATAAGTAACAAAGTTTTACTGTAACTCTTAAAAATCTATAACTATACTGCTGTTTTCATGAATCTGAATATCCAAAGGGATTTATATTCATCATTGGACTCCTTCTGTCTGTGCCAAGGATTAGTCTGTGATTGAGTTGCAGCACGATTCTCGAGCGGCAGACTCTGTTCAGTTCCAATCACTTTGACACTGCGAGAAGCAGTACTGAAGTGACCTCTCAAGGGCGCAAGCCCAGGTGAAGTGTATGGAGATGCGGGGATGACATCCAAAGGAATTTATATTAGTTTATTAATTACAAACTAATATTTTTACCTAACCACAAACACTTTTTCTTTATCTACTGTTAAAACAGATGATGTCTTTTGTCTGACGTTCTGAGACAAAGCCTTGTCATTATTCCACATTATCATCATCCTTGTTGTTTGTATAACAATATTGGGTTTTCCCATTTCAGCTGAAAGCTCTCTGTCAAATACAACTCTTTTATGCTTGACACTCAATTCTGTAATTTTGTTCAGCTGCGGTGTTGAAAATGTCAGCATTGGAATAAAAACAACAAATATAAAGATATTGGTCCAAATCATGACGATTGTTACTTTTTCCACATTAAATTCAAAACATATGGATGGCGTAAACTATTCAGTGATGAAACTACCATTGTGATAATGATAAGATTGCTGCTTTCATTTGTTCTGTAATTGACTTATATAACCTTCACCCTAACACTAACCCTAAACCTAACTTATATCCTTTGTAGTTAAATTTAATAAAATACAGTTTTAAATGGTTAAGCTTTCTGCCTTCATTTGGAAATGAAATTCACAAATAAAGTTTAAAAATTGAAAAATAAAACAACTGTGATCAGAGAATTTCAAATTTGTGAAAAGAAAATGCTGTTCTGAGATTCCAAGACAAACATAGTGCAGTGAAATGTAATGCGGAAATGTTTCGAATTTAATGCAGAAAAGATAACAATTGCCCAAGTCATGTGTAGAATAGCAAATTTCTGTTGATAATTTCTATTATACAAGTTATGTCTCATGCAGTTCGTGACTTTTGTCCAACACCATCATGCAAGAGAGAAATTTAGCCATTTTGCCTAGAACACAGAAGAACTATGCTAGAGAACATTTAGAACATTTATTTTAGTGCGAATATATAAAAAAAAGAAAAGTTTCATCAAAAACAAACAACATAGAAAGTTATTAAAAGGCTAATTTCTGATAATAAACCTCCAGTACTGCTTACGACAATCAGATGCTAAAAAGTACATGTCTACTACAATATCCATTGGCTTTAGAATAAACAGAAATCAATGATTATGAAGGCAATTTTATGACATACTGACTCCTATATGAGTCATGTAAAAGAATAATTTTAAAAAGAGATTCTCTTAGCCTAGCAATACATTGTGAACATGTGAACATTTTATTTTAGTGTAAAAAAAAGTTTACAAATTGTATATACAAGCACACATCATAACAATCATATTTACATAATATCTAGGAACATTTTGTGTAATAAACATCATAATTCTTTTTAAAATCATTTAAATCTGTTAATAGCACTACATATTCCAATAATCTATTCCATAGTCCCACCACTGTATTGCTAAAAAAAGATTTTCTGATATTTAATCTACTTCTACCGTATATGTGTGGCCTCTCACTCCCTTGTATTCCCTTCTAGTAAAAAAATACATTAGGGTCTACTAATTCTAAACCATGTATAATCTTAAACATTTCTATTAAAGAACAAACACAAAATCAAATAGAAAAAAATAAATGAAATATTGTCTAAGAGCAAAAGCTCTAATTTTTTTTCCTTGGTGTTATGAGAAATATTTGATAATTCTTTTAGATTCTACCATATATATTTCTTATTCTTCCAGGCAAAATGTCAGTTAATTCATTTAACTCAGTATAGAAAAGGAAGTTTTTTTTGTTAATAAGAGTACCATAGTTAAAGTAGGCATAAATGTAAAAAGGTATTTTTCGAAAAAATAATGACCATGCTATATTATAAAGTTTAAGGAATCCTTGCAGGATTTTAAAATCATGAAAAATAATCGTCTTAATTACTGTAAACTAGCAAAAGCAAAAACGAAATCAATATTGGCTCCAAGTTGACATGTTAAAAAGTTCAATTTCAATAGAAAACTAATACAGTAATACCTTGGTTAGCACTCTAGATACCTTCCTAAAAAAATGCAGTGCTAAATGAAACAGCGCTATACAGGGTCATTATAACATAGCATGAATAGAGATTGTGCCAGCAATCACTTTAAAAATAAATGATGTCATTGTTGAGCCTGAACAAGATGGAATGGATTAATGCTGTGCATCTCATCTGGTAGCTACTTTCCAGAGCTGGTGAAATATCATTAGGCGTTTGTCATGACCCCTGGACAACAGGAGTTGGCTTGTGCTACCTTTAGAAGCATTTCCTGCTTGTTTAGACAGTTGACCTTGGGGTCAACCTCAGCATCTCGAGTTTGCCACACTTTTAGGTAAAGTCAGGAGTCGGGATCAACTTGTTGATGAGCCTGTTTGCACCTATTTTGGCCCCTCCTAAATCAAGCATATCTAAAAATCACCTGAATCTTCTAAATGATAACTACACTCTATTCTATTTTACCTCCCTATCGTCTCAACTACTAACCAGTACTAAAGCCACTAATTAAAGCTAATACCTTAGATGAAACAGACGAACTGAAAGAACAGACTGATCACTTTGTGTTTCTACAGTGAAAAAAAAGGTAGGTTGTCTTTTATATATAGTTTGACTTTGTGGCTTCCTTTGAAGTGCAAGTCATCACAGTGTTGATATATATCACTACGATAAATTATTATGTATGTGTATATTCTCATACACATGGCTCATTAACCAAAGTGTACAGTATACAGTTATTTTGGAGACTGTCCATGATGCTATCTTTTATTTAACATTACTAAGAGAGCTTAATGAATCAGCATTAAGCAGGGTATTACTGTACTGATGTTTTATGAGATAAGAGTCTTTTATTTATTAGCAAATTTAGAAGTCAAGAGGACAGTGAGGGACAACTGAATGTTCTAGCAGTTTAACAGATCTCACACAAAGTTACTCATTCTATACTGAATGTAAGAAGTAAAAAGGGTGATATAATAGTAGAAGTTTTGAATATGAATTCGAAATTAAAGATGAAAGAATTCAGGAAAAGATAACAAGAAAGGAGAAGAGAATTTTAAGTTAAGACTTGAGATTCCCACACAACTGTACTCACTTGAGAAATTTTTTTCCATTCCTGAAATTATTAAAACTTGGACATTGATTTAAAAAAAATTGAAGGAAATAAGGTGAGAATTATTTCCTAAATTATATTTTACTTATTTTTGGTGAGAGTGTCACGTTTCTTTTAACATTGTAAAAAACATGTAAAATGATATTGTTAAGAATTTCTTTCAAGTAATTATTAGGCACACTTCTTTCCCCACTGTTAAATTTGTCAATGGCTATGATTTTCATATCTTCCTGTTTCATCAATAGATTTCTGTCTGGCTGACACTCGTCTGACACACACTGAATATTATAGAAATAAGAATCATTAAATTATATCTACCAGACTAAATACCTGCCCTAAATTGGTGTAAAAAGAAATGAATTAAATAAAATACATAGATAGATGGAAATCAGATAGTGTTTAATTTAATTTGTTTTAAAACATTTTTTTTTTTATATTCACAATCTCAGAAAAATGTATGTAAACAAATTTGTGACTCTTAGAGTATTTTTTATTTTACGATCTTGGTGAAATGTACGAGTTTGTACGTTTAACAGAAAATAAATAAATTTGTGACTTTAAATTTTTTTAAAGATCTTTGGAAAAAAAAGAAATCTTCCTATTTCTCTCAGCCCCTCTCTAAACTAATCACTGTTCCCCCTCTTACTCTCCCATCCTCTCTAAAAACGATACAAAGTACCTACTTGTTCTGCAAATAAGCTATTTTTCAGCAGCAGTAAGCAGCAGCTGAAAGAAGCCGAGCCCAAAAATATATGTCCAATTTAGCATGAATTTTCAATGTAAATTGTACTCCTACCTAAACACATAGTTTGGGGGTAATTTTCAAAAACCTACTTGCTAAAAACCTGCTCCAGGGTCCCAGTAATACACAGAAAATTTCATGGGTTTATGT
>VCCN01000819.1:5284995-5296905 GCA_006491835.1 Architeuthis dux | reverse complement strand
TTTAACCACCCAGGTCAGCCATTGGAGATATTGTGAGGACAGACAGATAGAGAGACAAACATTTCATTGAAATTCTTAGAAGTCTTTTGGAGATATCACATGAACATATAGCTATCACGCAGGGGATGTAACTGTAAAAATTCTTGAAAAATGCCCCAAAATGAATTATTTCTTTAGACCATGGCCCAGCCTTCCACAAAATGTAACTGAGAACTTCTTGGAGATATTGTGAGGACAAACAGACAGACAGACAGACAGACAGATAGAGAGACAAACATGAGTGTATACATATATGTTATCCAGCTTTGTTCGTTGAGGTAAATAGAAACAGAATGTTATCTAACACAGCATAATTATTGCTTATTTGGACAAATTGATGAATCATTAAACAGACAGAAAAAATATATAATCAGGTCTGGTTAGTCACTTAATAGAAACCGTCATGCAATCAATGCCTTTTGGCAGCATGTCATGTTGGGGGTGATCAATTAAAAAAATGGAAAAAGTAGTGATCAATGAATAAGTTACTTCTCTCACCTTTTGTTGGGCAGTGATCATTAAAAGGTCCAAATTTATAAAAACAAGCGTGAACACTGCTGGACACCATCTAAGAGATCAATTTAACATAAATTTACATTGCAAATTGAACCGAACACTAAAAACCTATTATGGGGGAATTTTCAAAAAACAAAAAAAGTTTTTTCTAGACATAATAAGGGGTAAATGTGTAAATTTTCAGCCCTCTTGCTCCATTGGTGCGGCCTGTATGCATGATACATACATAGCTAGCCAGCCAGCCATACCAAACAACGTGACTGCTATCTAACACTTCATAATTATTGCTTATATTCCATCTTCTCATCTCAAGTGTGAGATGGTGTGAAATGAGTTGGCCATAAGAGAATAAAATTAATGAAGCAATTTCAAATTGCCAACATCTGGTATAATTTAATTTCTCCATTTTGTATAAATACAAGACTAATAATGATGAACGAACGAGACAGGTTGTTATGGAAGCAAAATGGCATATTAACAGAAGAAATAGACAAACAGACATAGTTACCTCTAAGCTGTGTGTGTGTGCACACATACACACGTTTTGTAACCAGCACACAAAGGAAATCAATGTGTGCATAAAAGATCTCAAATTCTGTAGAGTTTTATTGAAAAAATATTGATTCACTATGTAGAATTCAAAAGTGCACATATACTTTTGTCACAGGAAAAGATTTGCACTATATAAGATTTTTGCGTACACTGAGTACAAAACTCTCTTGCATACTTCATTCAGAGATCATGGAGGTTCTCAACAAAAAGGATGATGTTGTCAGCAAATCTAGCTGAAACATGGAGCCTAATCAAACGATTGACCCTCAAACTGAGAACCATGCAATGTGCACAGGAGAGAATCATGCACAGCATCACATGGAGAGATCACAAAACAGCACATTATTATTAGAAAACAAACAGGGTTCAGAGATATCATAGAAACCATTAAAGAGATCAAATCACAATGGGCTGGTCATATTGCAAGAATGTCAGACAATTGCTGGACATCACAACTTACAATGTGGATCCCCAGATATCATATGTGAAACTGGGCCAGCAAACTCGACAAGTTCAGAAGTATTGGCTCTGCAACGCCTATGATAGAGAGGTCTGGTGAATCTGGGGGAAGGTCCATGTTCAATGATGGACGCTAAAAAGCTGCTGCTGATGATGATGACTATAAAAGATTAGAAGGAACACTGCACACAGACTAATCAACTCATTGGATTTTTAACCGACAGTCTAATGGACAAATTGATGAATCAATAGACTGACAGAAAAAAATATAATCAGGTCTGGTTAGTCACTCAGTAGAAACTGTCATGCAATCAATGTCTTTTGGCAGCATTCCATGTTGGGGGTGATCAATTAAAAAAATGGAAAAAAGAGTGATCGATGAATAATTTACTTCTCTTATCTTTTGTGGGGGCAGTGAACACTAAAAGGTCCAAATTTATAAAAACAAGCATGAACACTGCTGGACACAAACTAAGGGATCAATTTAACCTAAACTTACATTGCAAATTGAACCCCACACCAAAAACCTATTTAAGGAGGGGAGGGGTTAAAAAAAAACAAAAAAGTTTTTCTAGATATAATAAGGGGTAAATGTTTAAATTTTCAGCCCTCTTGCTCCATTGGTGCAGCCTGTACACATAATACATATATAGCTAGCCAGCAAGTCAGACCAACTTAAAAACTGAAGAAACCTGTGTTGATAGTTTTGGTTGACAGTTTCTAATGAATGAACATGGAACAAGAAAGTGTAGCTATAAAGACTGAAAAAAAAATGGAATCTGATAGTTAGGCTACCAAATAGACTGAAAGATGAGAAGAATGGACGAGTGAAAGACAATAATTGAGGATACAGATGGTTGCAGATAAAACAAAGGGATGTAAAAGCAGGTTCAATATTGGATGTTTACCAGTGTTCAATGGAGGAACAAAATAAATAAAACAATAAATAAGGTAACAACTCTATCACCAAGTAACAAAACAAATATGGCATAGAGAATCAGAGAGGACCCTGTCTTTCATGGACATTGCCTTAACCACTTCAGCCACAGTTGAATGGCTACAGATTCGTGCTCAACTTAATTATCAAAACTTCTGTGGCTGAAGTGGTTAAGGCAATGTCCATGAAAGACAGGGTCCTAAGGTGTTGTGGTGGCAATGATAGTAGTGGTGGTGGTCATGGTGATGGTGGTGTTGGCAATGGTAGCGGAGGTGGCCATGGTGGTAAATGTGCTAATGACCATCATAGTGAAGAGGGCAGTATTGGTCATGGTGATGGTGGTGTTGGCAATAGTGGTGATGGTGGTGGTGTTGGCAATGATCATCATAGTGAAGCTGGCAGTATTGATTGATTGATTGTTTTGTTTAACGGCATATCGACCCTTGGTGGGTCATTTAGTGCCGAATTCAGGAGGGGGAGGGGGGGGAATCCCATGTCCCGTGACTAGAGACTTGAGTGGGGAGAATCCCAAATCCCTGTCACTGAGACAAATGCCACGAGTACCGGGTTAAGGGGCGGGGGGAAGGGATGGAGATCCCAAAAGCTTCTCAGGACGAATACTGAGCATGCTTATGGTGATCGCCTCCCGACCAGCTGGCCAGGATATCCTGCGCAATTTTTCCCCGGACGAATCCCGAGCATGCCACAAGGACCCCTGAAGGGCTGTGGTTCTATGAACCTCGAGACCATGCCGGTTTTGAAGAACATATACTACACTTTGATCTTAGCCAAAAGGCTGCCCGCTGGCAGTATTGATGACTGTGGTGGTAGCACTAATGACAGTGGTACTGATGATGATGACTGTGTAATGCAAAATTTAAATGCCCCTATGTAATTTATTTTCCTGTTAAACTATACTGGATGAAGCTGATTCATTTGATTTTTTCTTTACTCACTGAATTTATTTATTTATTTAGATGACAACAGACTGAATTAAAAGTACCAAAGAAAATATTTTTGATCTTCATGATTTTACTGTTACTTTGGTGTGAGACTGTACAATGGTAGATATATCTCCCAGGAATTAAAGTTTCACCCAGGACTGAAACCTGTTGTCAATGGAGTCAGCAAGAATGTATTAGTCAAGTGAAAGAATCTTGTATTTTTAAGGAGACAAGTCTCATAAGGTTGTTAGGTAAAGCAATACATT
Source organism: Architeuthis dux (assembly GCA_006491835.1). Lineage (NCBI taxonomy): Eukaryota > Metazoa > Mollusca > Cephalopoda > Oegopsida > Architeuthidae > Architeuthis > Architeuthis dux. Next base: position 5,293,192 of record VCCN01000819.1, on the reverse strand, counting down.
TCTTTTGAAAAAGTTTGGTTTCTTCACCTCGTTTAAAAAAATTATATAACCATTATGCAAAGCTGATATGCCATAAACTATATTATAAAGACGCAGTTGATGTAATGGTCAATAAAATTGTCTCATAAGCTATTGATAGTGAGTTGGTTCCTGACAAGGTGTTCATAATTGTGGACAAGTGCTAAATGTGTCTCAGTCCAATAAATATCTAAAGAGAACTCTTTGTAGTTTTGTGATTATCGAGCTGGCTTAACCCTTTATGGGGCAAGTTTCTATATATGATCATCTGAGGACCCATCAGCCACATGCAAATATTGTAGCCACAAAGACAACATAATCCACACCAATGTGGTCTGTAAGCTTTGCAAAGTACACTTGTGCTTGAACAAAGACAGAAACTGTTTTGAGGCATACCACACCCCATTTAATTAGCTTGTTTTTGGCCCACACAATAAAATTTAAAAATCAATCTGGAGGTGTTATTTTTTGGTCAATATCAATTTTTTGTATCTATTCATTATATTGAATGCTATTCTTTAATTATATGTTTTATTTAACTTTCTACTTTAATTTTTAATTTTTTAAATATTTTCCATTTTTGGTCACTTTTTGGGCAGGGCACCATATATGATCACTTTATCAGAGGGGGTTTTGCCCCCATAAACAAAAATATTTCAGAAAACTTGCAAGTGAAAATATCTTGTAATTAGGTCTAGTTTAACATACAAAAAGGTTGTTTTGATATCTAAAATATTTTTACGGGCGCCCTATAAAGGGGGATAAAAAGCCACTGAGAGGGACTGTAATGTTTTGGAGAGTGTTGCGGTCACTGATTAAGTGTAAGAATTATTTTCTATTTTAAAACAAGGAGTTAATTCCTACTCTACGGAAATATACTGCTAATTAGTCTAAGTAGCATGAAGATTACCCTTCAGATGTCAGCTAGCCTGGGAACAAAACTAAACTTCCGAAGATAATCCTCACTGACTTCGACAAAAAAAGGTGACATGCTGACTCACAAATATTTAAACAAAAGCGACTTACCTCTAAATGTCTGCAGTGGCATCTGTTGCTTGTTTGCATAAACATTTCCACATATGCAGCGAAATTGGCCAAGATAACATGTTGGATTTCTGTGGGTCTGGGGTGAAGTTTCAAAAAACGGATGTTTGATTTTCAATTAACAAAGTCGTTCTCACCTGTCATACACTCGAGACAACAGGAGTTGGCTTGTGCTATTTTTAGAAGCACTTCCTGCTTGTCTAGACAAGGGCGCGAACATCAACGTCTGGGATTTGCCACGCTTTTAGGTAAAATCCCCCAGTCAGAGTTAACTCCAGGACAAGACTGGTCATACTTATTTGGCGTCTTCTAAATCAGTACCATATCTAAAGATCAGCTAGATCTTCTAAATGCTAACCACACTCTATTCTATTTTTCCTCCCTATTGTCTCAACTACTAACCAGTACTAAAGCCACTAACTTATGTTAATACTTAAGAAGAAACAGATGAACTGAAAGAACGGACTGATCACCTTGTGTTTCCACATAGAAAAAAAGGTATGTTGTATTTTATATATCTTGTTTGACTTTGTGACTCCCTTCGAAGCCCAAGTCATCACATCACCCATTAGCCGCAAAAAGTTCTTAGGTCGGAATCAGCAAAGCTTCTTCAAAGTTTTATCAACTTTTGGGGCCTCCATTTGACTCATCACAGAAACAAAGGGGCTGATTTCTCCTGACGCCTGTTGCTGCTTATTGATAGCAACAGCGTGGCAATGATGTTATCGCTTCTGCAACCAGGCTGAAAAGAGCCATTTTTCATTTCAAACGACCATCATCCTCTCTTTGGGCGCTTCTCATTGGTCGAATTTCAGCCAATGTACGGGCTTGTTATTTTAACCCCCATTCAATGATGGCCGTTAAAACAATCTATTTTTAGATAATGGTGATCGTATTTGTTCATTGCTGAGTGTAGTGACGCCGCGCAAAAGATGGCGCCTTTTTTTTTCAAATTCTCTGGTAGAAAGACCGAACATACACAATACAAGAAAGTGGCAAACTGAATTAAACATTCGTGAGCCAATGATTTATTTTTAAAACAATTATGCACTTACGACTAATCTCAGTAAAATAAATTATTTTATAAGCAGCACTGAGCCTGATTAGATGCTTGACCACATGGAAACTTCAGGTACTGTAAGCATGTGCTGCCAACACGTACGCATGTGGGCCCTCACATTAAAACCAACCTTGTGTCATATTCTACTCTTGTGGGGAGGTAGTTAAGTAACTACTAGTGTCTGACACTTTCATGTAATTGTACTTCTGGCTCGACAAAAATGATAGAAAGCACTTAACAGTTAATTCAAGTTCATTTTACTACATTACATTTTTATTCAGTTTTTTTGTGATTCACTTCTGCAAAAGATCAACACCTTAGTCAAAATTATTCGTTTTGCACACCTCCCCCTGCTAAAAAGATCCCTCATTTAAATAATTTAGAGGTAAAACCCTCTAATGTTATCAGCACATGTTTAACAACACACCCACCCTTGAATCTTTTGACCCCCCCACCCCCTGAACCCTTTGACTGGTCTGGCTGTGTTATTAGAGCTACAAGATATGAATGAAGCACATGTTTAAAAAAAATTGATCATGTCTGACTAATGAAACGAGAAGTTTGCATAGTCATGGAGTAGGGGAAAAGAAATTTTCAATACGCCTACCTTGCCCTCCTCTTGTACCTGGTATCTGGGTGTGGTTGGATATCAGGACTGGCGGTAAAGGGAGTCAGCTCTCACACTGGTGTCTCTCCCTTAGAGTGAGACAAGCAGGTGGGCGAAAGGTGAGTATTTGAATGAGACAGCAGACAAACTTACGGAATTGTAAGAAAAGAACAAGTTATAGTAACATTCTGTTTGAAATATCATTTCAAAGATGGCAATGGGGTTGTGGGGAGAAGCTGAATGTGATGTTTGGAGAGAAAAGAAACATGAATAGGAATTTGAAAAGATAAAAATGAAAATGATTAAAAAAAAGAAAAGATAAAGAATCAACATTAATTTGAAGAAAATAATAATAAAGGATTGAAAAAATTAAAATCAGTAATGAAATTTTTTCTTTGTCAAATAATAATATGAAATCTTTATTTGTTTATTTATTTTTTTCAAATTAAAAAAATAATAATGAGGAGAAAATTTGTAAAAAATATGAAGAAAATTTGTTGATCAGGACAGGGGAATGGGGAGTTAAGGTACTGTGCCAAAAAATTTGGGAAACCCCTCATGAAAAATTAAATGAACGGCAATAAAAGAGACCAAAAATAGGGGATAATGATTGCTGTAATAATATCAACAGTTTTGCTACAACAAAGAAAGCACTATGTATTAAGATTACGCTTGGTTTAGAAGTAGTAAATCCTGATGTATTTTTTACTAGAAGGGGGTACAAGGGCCTGAGAGGCCACACATATACGGTAGAAGTAAATAGAAGTAGATTAAATATCAGAAACATCTTTTTAGCATTAGAGTGGTGTGACTTTGGAATAAATTGCTGGAATATGCAATGCTATCAACAGATGTAAATGATTTTAATTAGAATTATGATGTTTATTACACCACCGCAAATGTTTAAGGCCCTAGATATAATATGATTGTTATGATGTGTGCTTGTATATACAAATTGATAACTTTTTTTTTCACACTAAAATAAAATGTTCTAAACTGTTCTAAAAGAATTATATGAAGTAACAAACAAGCAGAATCAAGAATAAAAGTAAAATAAAATGATGAAGATAATCACACCAATCCATATTATAATGAAGCTAAGGTAAGTATATGTAATCAAAACTGCTGCTGATATGTGATGTCTGCTGCCAATATGTAATGAAACTGTGCCCGGATGTTTCGCTGACAAATGTTTTGTCTACATGAACAGATATTTCATTGAAAACCTTTTTGTTGAAATTTTAAAATCTTTTGATTAGCCGACAGATGTCAAATTAACATTTGGCTTTTATCTATGAATCTCTATACAGGTACACCTTGAATAGTGTGGTTAATTCATTCCAAAATTTTCTGTACTGTTCAAGGTCTTATTATAATTTAATATGCTTTTGTTTTCAGCTTATACTTAATTACATTAATTTGTACAGCCATAGATTAACCGTATTACATCAAAAACTGCACTAATTGAAACCGCACTAATCAAAGGTATTCCTGTATTTATTTTCTCAAAATATTTATATTTCATATTGCAAAAAAAAACCAACTTAATAGTATGTTGATTTAAAGTAAATTTTATGTTATTATTTTTTTTATTATTCATTTGAATCTGTATAGTTATTGTCTCAAAATATTTATATTTCATATTGCAAATATATTTAACTTAATCATATGTTGATTTATTAGAATAAAAAAAATTAAATTCAAATCTTATGTATAACTAGCTGAATAACAGTTTGTGGGCCGGGTATTCAGTTACGAATATCCGTCAGTAGGATGGGTATTCAGTTAGTAGTAATAGTAGTAGCCCCATTGGTGGTAGTAGTAATAAATAGCGAGTCTAACATTATCACTATGACTACTACCACAACAGTCTGCTTCATTCTTTCTTCAGAATAATAATAATAATAATAATGATAAATACCAGTTCTAACACCATGATGACTACTATTACTTGTACAGTACAGTTGTTATCACTTTCTTTAATAATAATTAACTTATATAATGAACAGTGTAATTGTTCCACTTCAAGGTAATAATTTTGCAGATAAAATATCTCCTAGCCACCATTTGAATCTATGGACTCTCCCACTGAATGAATAAATTCAGTAGTTTCTTTTCTAAAACAAATATTCTCATAGAAATTCAAACATATCCATGAATTTTTTCAGGGGGATTAATCAGTAATAATGATAATAGTAATAATAACCCAGAAATATGGCAAATGCTATTTCTGTGAAGAAAAAGAGGAAACAATAAAATAACACCATAAATGCAAACGACTTGGGTTTGACTACAGAAACAAATGGTATCAGCACAAACCAGAGGCTGTCCTAGAAAATAAAAATAATAAAATACTTGGGACTTGCAGATGACTTTGAGACTGATCACCCATCCAATCAAGATTACTGGATTTAATAGTTGTAAACAAGGAAAAGAGGATCTGCTGGATCATAAATGTGGCTGTGTCAGCAAATCAAGGGTCAAGGTGAAAGAAAGTGATAAATTGGAAAAATACCAGGATCTAGGCTGGGAGCTACGAAAAGTATGGGACATGAAGGTTAGGGTCATGCCCATAATAGTCTGTAAACTTGGAACTCAACCAAAACAGAGATTGGGTGAATTAGAAATTTGAAATAGAATTGAGTCTGTCCAGACCATGGTAGTGCTGGGATCTACGATGCCGATAATGAAAAAGGTACTGAAAATTTGTGGAGACTTGCTGTCACTCAATCTCCATTGATAACCATCAGACATCTAGCATTAATATGAGCAAGAGCAACTAGATATTACCTGTGTAAAAATTCATATAAAAACAATAATAGAAATATTGAAGTGGCTGAAAGCTATGAAAAATCCTGGATTTCTGAAAAGATTTAAGGTCACTTTAAGCTTCATCAATAAATGTCAGAGAATCTTTGTTTTAATCATAATAATGAGAAGAAAAAAAGAGGGAGAAAAACAGAGGGGAAAGAAAAAAGGGCCCAAAAAGATTAAGATAATGAAAAAGAGAGGATGAAGACAAAGGAGAAAAAGAGGAAAAATGAGATGCAAATATAATCAGAAAAAAAAGAAAAAGAAGTAAATGAAGACAACACTGAACAATAATAATGAAGGAGAAAAAAGAAAGAAGAAAAAAAAGAGAATATTGAAAAAGAAAAAAAAGTCTTTAATGAAATGATTAGGAAGTTGTAAAAGATAAAAGCTAGAGCAAGATTAAAAGACTTAATAAAAAATCTATTTTCACAAGGCAAGTCATTTTCTTGTTTTTATTTTCATTAATTAATCTTTAATTATTTGTTTTTTTAACTCTTTGCTTGTGTTCGAACACCTGGTTGGGTTCCTTTATTGAACTATAAAAATGCAACCTTTTACATGAATTAATTTGTTTGTAACTTAATTCAATGTTTCTTTTATTAGGAGGCTGGCAAAAACAATGTCAGAGAAGAAAAATGAAAAATGAAAGAAATGAAGAGAAAATGAAAGAAAAGAAGAGAAAAGTGAGGGAAAAGAAAAGTGAAAAAAGAAGAGCAAAAGGAAAGAAAAGAAGAAAATGAACGAAAAGAAGTGAAAAATTGAAAGAAAAGAGAAAAATTGAAACAGGAAAAAATGAAAGATAAAAGGGAAGAGAAAATGAAGAAAAAAATGAACAAAAAGAAGAGAAAAATAAACGAAAAGAGCAAAGTGAAAGAAAAGAGAAAAATGAAAGAAATGAAGAGAAAAATGAAAGAAAAGAGAAAAATGAAAGAAATGAAGAGAAAAATTGAAAGAGGAAAAAATGAAAGAAAGAGAGAAAGAAAAATGAAGAGAAAAATGAAAAGAATTGAAGAGAAAAGTGAAAGAAAAGAGGAAAAAATGAAAGAAAAGAAGAGAATAAAGAGACGAGAGAAAAATGAAAGAAATTAAAAAAATATAAAAGAAAAGAAGAGAAAATTGAAAGAAAAGAGAAAAATTGAAAGAAATGAAGAAAAAGTGAAAAAAGTGAAAAATGAAAGAAAAAATGAAAGAAAAGAAGAGAAAAAGAGAAGAGAAAAATGAAAGATAAGTGAAAGAAAAGAAAAGTGAAAGAAAAGAAGATAAACGTGCTAGAAAAGATAAAAAGATGTAAAGAATTAGGATGAGAAAAATGATTCATAGGAAAAAAATGGAAAAATATCAGCAAAGAAACGTGAGAAATCTAAAGGAAGGCAAATAACAAAGGAATAAATGGAATCAAAAAATAGAAGAAAAAGCATGAGAACAAAACTGGAAAAATATCCCAAATAAAAATGGGGAACAAATGTAATCATGGAATTGAAAAGAAGGAAAAATAAGGGAAAGAATGAGGAAATGAAAAGAAAACAAAAAAGTGCCGGGAAGGAAAAAAACAGGAAAAGAAAGAAAACCAAGACAAAGAGTTTTGTTCAAAAAGTAAAATAAATGTCAGGGACAAACAAAGTGTCTTTGGATTTAAAAAGAGTGAGAAAAAAAATGGCAGATTTAAAAAAAAAAAGGACAACAATGAGAAGAATCGAACAAAAGGAAGAAATCATACAAACCAAAAATGGAATCCACAAGTTGCTTCATTTGTTGATTTTTTTGCATGCATGTGAGTATGTGAGTGTATTAATCACCACTACCCACAACAGACTGGTTTGAACCCTGTGGCATACCGAGGTGGAGGGGGCAGCCCACAACCGGTGACACCATCAGAAGGGGTGCACCAAGATGACTGCCTAAAAATGTTTCATATAGTTTCTTTTTTCTAATGAAAGATCTGTCTGTCCACACAATATCTAAGAAAGTACTCAATGAATTTCAATGAAAATCTTTGGAAGGGTGGGAAATGGGGTGGGGAAGAGTTGGTTAAATTTTGGGGAATATTCAGGAATTCTTTTTAATTGAGCGATATTTTTCTGTTTCTTTTTGTCATACATTTATATATACGCTAATGACTGTCCACACGATATCTCGAAAAGTTCTCAATGGGTTTCAATGGCAGTCAAGACTTCTGGAAACAGGAACAAGTAGTATCTGCTACAAACAGTAACAAAGCATTTGTTCGAAGATCAAGTTGATATTATCATCTTCTCTCTCGATGCAGGAGGTAATGCGATACAGTACTTCTAAAATCTACTTCAGGTTAGGATTATTGCTTTTAGATCTCTGCAGTCCACTACTGGTAGCCTCGCAGGGGATTGAGGGTTTCAGTCTGGAGAGTAGAACTAAGCTCTGTCTCACCCTGCAGTCTCTAGTTTTCAGTGGGACTTGTACAAGTTGCTTTCAGTTGCTACTATATTACAGTACAAGGCTTCTTTGCCTTCTCCACCTCAAATGCAAAAGCAACAAGGATTCGCCAGGCATCTGGTTCCAAAACTGACTAAAATGTAAAAACCAAGTTCTTTTATGAGTAACCCTCAATTCTAGGGTTGGGTCTGATGGACACAGGTAGACATTCAATTTTACTGGTGCCTTCTCCAACCACTACCACA
>VCCN01000819.1:5248854-5264686 GCA_006491835.1 Architeuthis dux | reverse complement strand
TGTGCATCTTACATCCTTTCCTTGCAACCCATGCATTTCATTTCTGTTACTGCAGGAACAGTTAAAGGAATATCTCCAGCGCATATCGCTGACCTTATATTTCTTCCTCTCTCTAGCATCAGCAATCAGATACTTAGTACTACTATTACTACCGCTGCTACTATTAGCTTACTGTTACTACTACAGCTATCTAGAGATTACTACGCTATGCTCATTTGTTTACATATCCTAAACTAACTTTCAATGGAGTCAGATATATTTGATAATAGTCCTAACATTATCTCAGTTTACAACATCAGTGTATATTTTCACATGATTTCTTTTGGTGTGGTGTGCATATCCAATAAAGGGTAGTTTTGAGTAATGACTGGAGAGACCATTTGGTAGCCAGTGAAGCTGAGTTACCTGGCTAGATAGGTAAATAGATCAAGAAACTGGTTAATAGATAAAAGAAAAACATGATGATTGATATGAGTAACTAACTGCAAAAATAAAAGAAATCTACTTATATGAACAGTGTGATTTTCTTGGTTCTCTGTCCGGACTCCAGTTAAAGGTAATAAAGCTGATATCTCCTAACCATCATTTTATACAATGGACTCTTTCACTGAAATGAGTTTTTTTTAAAACTAAAGAAAAATTTGTTTTACAGCAAGCCATTATAGAAGCAGCACACACTCTCTCTTATACCCCCCTGTCTCCTGTATCTTCCACTACCACAACCTCCAATGACTCAGCCTGACATACCATTGAGCATCCCAAGATCTAAAAATGTTTAGATCTTGGGATGCTCAAAGATTTTTCCCATATAAATTAATGGTAATTGTCATGACCTCTGGACAACAGTAGTCAGCTTGTGCTATTTTTAGAAGCACTTCCTGTTGTCTAGACAGTTGACCTTGGGGTCAACCTCAGTGTCTCAAATTCCAGTGCTTGTAGGCAATACTCACGAGTAAGAGTCAACTTGTCAATGAAGCTAGTCGCACATATTTCGACATCTCCTAAATCAAGCATATCTAAGATCAACTGAATCTTCTAAATGCTAACAACACTCTATTCTATTTTTCCTCCCTATCTTCTCAATTACTAACCAGTACTAAAAGCCACTAACTAAAGCTAATACTTAAGAAGAAACGAACTAAGAACTTGACTGATCACCTTGGGTTCCTACATAGAAAAAAAGGTAGGTTGTCTTTTATATATATTGTTTGACTTTGTGACTTCCTTCGAAGCCCAAGTCATTCACAGAATGCTCTACTTTCAGATAGTGTAGGAATCCTGTATATCTTTTTTTCATGGGGATTTACTAGTAATAGAATAAAATATAGATATGTTAAATGCCAATTAAGGTAGTTGACAGAGAACAGACTGAGATAGATAAATTAATAAATAAATGAAGAACAGATCTATTTTACTATAATTCACCTATCTTTTGTGAAATACCCCCCAGATATTTGAATTAAATGTGATCCAAGAGTTCATGATGGTGATGATTTTCAAATAAGGTGTGATTGAATAAATACATAGTTCAAATCCATGATATCTTATTGGGGCCAAAGGACACATTTAGGCCTTCCACAGGAACTAGCTGAAAATCCTGTCCATGGAACAACTGCCTGTCTCTCCTTTGTAATTAAAATGGTTCAGAAACACTATCACAGTCAAGGTGAATATTAATCATTGTTATAAACAAATAGAACAGTCCTGGTTGAACAGGTATATCAAAGAAATATAAGTAGTTTGGTGAGCAATGAATAGGTATATTATATGAATCATCAGGTAAGGATGGAAAGGAAATAACAACTACAGTACTGGACCATTTATTCGGCTTCAAGACAACTAGAATTATCAGAAAATCGCCTATTCGACGCTCGGCTGCACTTTCTTTTAATTTTTTGTGACCTGGTTGAATTATCTTCAGATGAAATTAGTGGATTAATATTGATTAAACAGACCCTGTTTTTGAAGTGGAATACAAATCCGAGAATATCAATTTATTCTGATATCGGACATACCAAATTTAACTACCATTTTTCTTATTAGTTTAAACCCAGCCACACTACACTGAAGCTAGCTTAATAACGCAATTAACTGCTGTAAAAAAAAAGCCTATTTCAAGTATATATAAACAGTTTCATTCTTTACTTTTCTTTGTTTATTTTTCATTGTTTATTTTATATTCTATATTTTAAGAATTTTAAGTGAATTAGTAAAGATCGAACAGGCCCTACTCTAGAAGTGTATTAATTTGTATTTGTTAAATACAATTTTGTTCTTTACTTTTATTTTAAGTATATATAAAGGCTTGGTCCAGAAAATCCAAATATCCAGGTCACCTCCAGTCCCAAGCTTGCTGGGTGAACAGTCCGGTACTGGATATTATCTGCTGTTATTTTATCTTTTTCTTTTTTGTATGAATTTACATTTGATCTGGAAATCAAATTACAATACTTCATCCAATAATAATAAAAATTGATTTATAAAAAAGGCTACTAGGTCTCATATATAAAACAACATAAATATGGCGCAGTGAGTCGTTTGTACGGAGTGAATTTATCAGTATAAGTCAGCTTCTTCTAATCCATGAAGTCTTTGTTGCTGATTGGTAAAACAGCTAGGCATAAACTAGTCTCCCTCTAGCAATGAGGGTGTGTGTTCGATTCTCACTGAAGGCTTACTCTTTATTTCCGATTGCGCTGTTATTCATTGCCATAAAAACAACTAAAATTAGGATGAAGGTAAAAACTAGTCAAAGTTAATAAAAAGTGGTGTGTTACAATACTTCATCCAATAATAATAAAGATTAAGTTTGTTCTTCTTTCTGTGTTTTTTAATTTCTTTCTTTAGTTTTCCTTCAGTTCTTTAAGATTTTTTTCTTTCTGTTCTTTGTTTTCTTCACTCTCAATTGCTGTCTCTCTTTTTTTTATCTCTTTTTTCATTTCAACTTCTATCTTTCCAATTTGACTATATTTTTTCAATTTTCTTTCCATATGTTTAAATTTTCATTTTTTTCTTTCTTTTCTCCCAGCCATTGTCAGTTTCTGTCTTTCTTAGTCATTCTTTTTTCTTTCTGTGATGACTTGGGCTTTTGAAGGAAGTCACAAATTCAAATAATGTATATGAAAAAGAACCTACCTTTTTTTCTATGCAGAAATACAAGGTGAGTAGTTTGTTCTTTCAGTTGTCTGTTTCTTCTTTAGTATCAGTATTAGTTAGTGGCTTTTAGTAGTGGTTAGTGATTGAGAAGATAGAGAGGAAAGATAGAATAGAGTGTTGTTAGCATTTAGAAGATTCAGTTGATCTTCTGATATGCTGATTTAGGAGATGCCAAAATAGGTGTGACTAGCTTCGTTGACAAGTTGATTCTGACTGATGAGTATTCCCTAAAAGTGCAGCAAATTAGGGACGTTGAGGTTGACCCCAAGGTCAACTGTCTAGATAATAGGAAGTGCTTCTAAAAATAGCACAAGCTGACTCCTGTTGTCCAGAGGGTTATAACACCTTTTTATTCTTTGTTTACCAGCTATTCTAGCTTGCTTTCTTTTTTTAGCCATCACATCTTTCTTTCCCAGCTATCATACCTTTCTTTCTTTCCCAGCTATCATAGCCAGGGGTCTATCTATGGAAAATAGTGACTATGGCAAGCACTGAAAGTGCACCCCTAGCCAAACATCAGATATGGTGATGCCCATCTTTTAAATAACTTAAACATAACATTAACTCAAAAATACAAGTCAAGTTCATTAATCTTTTAATTAACAAATTATGGCACAACATGAAAATTACAACTACACCTTCCTTGATTTTATTGATGCAAATTGGACTATGATGTGCTCAAGGACATTTTTTTCAGTTCGTTCTCTTTCTACATTCAACAGAGTAAGACCACAGAGTCTGCCTTGATCCATGGAGGCTCTCAAATTCTAAAGTAGTTTTAACTTGCTGAATAATCTCTCACAACTGGCAATGGAAACTGTGTTGGCTAGCATTATCTGAATAGCAATGCAAAGATTAGGGAAGACATTCTATGAACGAAAAGTTTGCTTGTTTTCACGACATTGATGTCAAGTTTTGGTTCTTTTTTGATGTCAAGGAACAGACTTATGGCGCTGACAGTAATGACCCGAAGAACTGCAGACATTTGGGTGAATTATACAGCTCTGATGTTGATCGACAGCAGCTATATGAAGAAATTCTGGATTGCAGAATATTGCTATCAAGTCGCCTTACATTCCATACTGAACAGTAAATTCGAGAAGCTTGTCAGGCGACTTGATAGCAATGTTCTGCAATCCAGAATTTCTTCATATAACTGCTGTCGATCAACATCAGAGCTGTATAATTTACCAAAATTCTGAGTCTTTATAATTAGTCTGCACCACAAAAATGAAAACCTTACACCTAACTCTAACCCCTAACCCAGTGGGGAGGGGCTAATGAAATAAAAATAACATATCAATTCCCATTAGTTAAGAAAGTTTTAGTCTGGCAACTAACGAAAAAGCGCCAACATGCTATGCCCTATATGGCTAATTTTTTCACTTAAAAAATTAACATTTGCAGTAACAACATATACATGATTACTCATGTTCATAGATTCAGTTTGCTAGTCTTTTTAATTTGCTTGTCATATTTTTTAATTTGTTTGCCATGTTTTTTAACTTGCTTGGCATATTTTTCAATTTGCTTGCCTTATTTTTAAATTTGCTCGGGAAAAGGTAAAGTGCTTCTCACCATTGATAATCAAAAACAGATCATACATTGGGAGAAAATTCTTTTTTCATTATCTGAGAATGGCTTGTCTGAGTTTAATAGAAACTGTTCAGTGGAACCCCCTACAAGTGGCGATCAGGGAACGTGCCATGCCTGCCATACCCTAGATTCTTTCTTACATGTCATTATAGTCTTCTTACATGTCATTATAGTCTTCTTTCTTAGCCATCACACCTTTCTTTGTTTCTTTCTATTTTTTGTTTCTTTCTTTCCCAGCTATCATAGCTTCTTTCTTTTTCTTTCTATTTTTCTTTCTTTCCCAGCTATCATAGCTTCTTTCTTTTTCTTTTTTTCTTTCTTTCCCAGCTATCATAGCTTCTTCCTTTTTCTTTCTATTTTTCTTTCTTTCTTTCCCAGCTTTCTTTCATTGTGCAGCGTTATTTGAAATTGACTCTCTCGCACATGCATGCACATTTTATACAGAATAGAAAATATGCCAAACAAGTTATTAAATGTATTTCAATATTTTAAAGCTCAAAATTTAAAAAAACACGAAGATCCAATCAACTCTTAAACATTAACTCACAGTTAAATGCTTCTGACCCAGATTAGAGGAGAGACACTCACTTGAACTCTCAACCTTGCTGCTTGAATTAACAGACCAATCAACCAAGAAAAGTGCTCAATTTGTATGCCTCACTCCGCAACACTAATTATACAAACAAACAGCTTTTAAATGTTGTAATTAAAACAAGATTTTTTTCCTGCAAATAAAAATTTCTTTTAAATCAATCTTTATTATTATTGGATGAAGTATTGTAACACACCACTTTTTATTAAATTTGACTTGATCCTAATTTTAGTTGTTTTTACAACTTATTAATTCGGCCACCGTTTCTATGGCAACGAATAACAGCACAGTGGCCAACATTAATAAGTTGTATAAAAACAACTAAAATTAGGATGAAGGAAAACACTAGTCAAATTTAATAAAAAGTGAAAAATTTCTTTGTTAAAAAAACTGGGTTTATTTTCATATCACACCTCATATTGCGAACAAGTTTTATTTTAGAATTTTGAGTGGTTGGATATTCTTTCTTAAATCACAGAAAAAAAATATAAAACAGGTAAATTTTAACAAGTAGAATTGTGTGATCTTGATATAACCCTTTTGTCAATGGCCCAATTGTATTTGCACTGTTGTCTAAAGTTCTGAGCTGAAGTATTTTCATTTTATAAATCAATCTTTATTATTATTGGATGAAGTATTATAACATACCATTTTTATTAAATTTGACTAGTTTTTACCTTCATCCTAACTAAAATTAGGATGAAGGTAAAAAATAGTCAAATTTAATAAAAAGTGGTATGTTACAATACTTCGTCCAATAACAATAAAGATTGATTTATAAAAGAGACTACTAGTTCTCATATGTAATACAACATAAATATGGCGCAGGGAGTGAGTTGATAAGTGTAAATCAGCTTCTGCTAATCCATGAAGTCTTTGTGACCGATTGGTAAAAGCAGCTAGGTGTAAACTAGCATCCCTCTGGCAATGAGGTGTGAGTTTGATACTCACCAAATGCTTACTCTTTATTTCCGATTGCGCTGTTATTTGTTGCCATAGAAACAGGGCCCGAATTAATAAGTTGTACTAAAATTAGGATGAAGGTAAAAACTAGTCAAATTTAATAAAAAGTAGTATTTTCCTTTTACTATTAAGTTTTGACTAGTATTTCTTTCATCTTATTTCTGTTTCTTTTATTGCATCTCTCATTAAGTAAGCAGTATGGATCGGAAATAAAGAATAATCCCCTGGCGGGATTTGAACTCACATCCCTTTTCCTTGTGAAGCCTGCCTATTTAAGGTAGCTGCCTTACCGATTAGGCTACAGAGACCAACCAGTTATAGAAGTTCAAATCAAATTATATAGCTTACATTCTTTATTTTCCCTGAATGACTGATATGCTTCCATCTTTGTCTACATAACTAGTTGTATTAGTAGTAATAATAATTAATGAAGCAATGTTAATTAGTATTAATTAGTATTAATTAGAAACCATCAACCAATACTATCAACATAGTCAACTTCAGCTTTTAAGTTATTCTGGCTGGCTCTGGCTATTTATCTATCTATACATGTGTTGTGTGTACAGACTGCACCAATGGTGCTAGAGGGCTGAAAATTCAAACATTTATCTAATAAATGTTTAGAAAAAACATTTTTTTTGTCTTTTGAAAATTCCCCCAAATAAGTTTTTAGAGGGGGGGGGGTCAATTTACAATGTAGGTTTATGCTAAATTGGCCCCTTAGTTTGTGTCCGGTATGCATTCACGCTTGTTTTTTGAAAATTCAGACTTTTTACTGATCACTGCCCTACAAAAGGCGAGAGGAGTAACTTATTCATTGATTACTCCTTTTTCCAATTGTTTAATTGATCACCCCGAACATGGCATGCTGTGAAAAGATGTTGGTCACGTGACTGTTTCTCTTGAGTGACTAATCAGACCTGTTTTGCCTAGTATTTGTTTCATCTTATTTCTGTTGCTTTCTATCGCAACTCTCAGATCGTCATTCTATGGTTGTTAGTAAACAGCATGGATTGGAAATAAAGAATAAGCCTCCAGGGAGATTTGAACTCATATCCCTGTTCCTTGAGAAGATTATGCCATTAAGACCAACCGATTGTTTATATTTGGATTTTCTAACCTCATCTTCTTAGGGTTGTGGTAAAATACAAGAAGCAATGTGAAACAATGGTAAGCAATGAGAAGTGAAGCAAAGATATCATTTATTACCAGTAACAATTGCTCTAATCAATGAATAACCCTAGCCTTACCCCTGGCCATTGACTGATTTTCAATGCACAGATTGAGTGGTGAAACTTACTGGAACAAATTCTAGGTCAATAATTGCAAAATTTGGTGTTTAATCATTAATTTTCCACTATAACCAACAGGGCTGTGGAGTCAGACACAAAACATCTGACTCCGACTCCTCTGGCTTTAAAATTGGCTAGATTTTTCATTGCCAATTATGTTATTTAATTATACTTTTTAATAAAAAATATACTTTCTTGAACCTTTAATTCTGTGTTTAAGTACCATTTACATCCGTATAACCATGGGTTACACATTTTTAAAAATAGAAAAAAAAAATTGCAAGTAATATTTTGTGCTTTCAATCCATAAAACATAAGAAATTTGTCAGTTTTGAAAAGTTTAAAAGGTTTATTTACATTCAGGCAAGCCTTCCGCAGGAAGTGCCAAAAATGACTAAATGTAAATGGGGTAGTGGTTGAGTAGTGTAAAGTAATGTCAGTGGGCAGCAATAAGAAAAGCCAAAAGCTTGTCTACATATACTGGATTCAAATGCGCTAAAATACAACCATGACTATTGATTCATTTTTCTCCCACTGCCAGAATTTGCTGTGTCACTATATATGTAATCATTAAAGTGAATGAAAGTTTTGCACAAAATGGGCTGCTGCTTGTAAACAGCAGCAACCAATTTTGTGTCTGTGTGTTCACTGGAAGTAAGCAGGCAAGGGGGATTGTAAACACACAAACACGAAATTGGCTGCTGCCGGTAAAGCTAGGCAGGCAACTGCTGTTGGTAATACTGATGCTGATGTATCATTTTAGTTTTTTTACCCAACTATGTTGTCTTATTGTTCTAAAATCATTAAAAAACAGAAAATATGAAGAGTTATAGAAAATCGACAGAAAAATAAATTTCTTTTGAGTTATGCGTTTTGTTTGCAATAAATACATTTATACTAAAATATATATTTGTATAATTTATCCATATGTAAATAATCCCGTCATTCTTTATGGGTAGTATGTTAGTTTGCTTAACCCTTATAGTACTGCCAGGTTGATATACGGGATTCGATAACATAGCCAAAAACACTACACAGGCGATATATCGGCCTAAAAAGGCCAGCTGGACCAGCTTAAAAACTGAAGAAACCTACATTGACAGTTTCTAATAGTGTTTTTTGCTATATTGTCAAAAAGGCCATAGCGCTAAAAGGGTTAATGAATCCTACCAGTGATAACATGAATTACATAAATAGCTAGAAACTTCATAAAATACTAACATGTACTGTGAAATTTCCACAGACTTTGGTATAATTAATACAACTATTAATGATCATTACTTTTTAATCCTGGTGAGAATTTAGGTTACTTTGCTAATTGTAGCTAATTTTGAAAGAATTAATTGTAAGTTGCAATATACAGAATCAAGTTCCCTCTTATTTTTACATCATGTTTCTAACTTCATTTCCTTTCTTTTCAATTGTTAGCCCCCCCTCCTTTTTTCACTCAATTATCTTATCAGTTTCAATTGTGTTTATTTTTATGCTAATTTTCTTACTTTATCAATGTGTTTAATTTATAGCAATTACTGAGGTCTAGCTTTATGTGTCTATGTATTGATGTAGGCATTTTCCAAGTTCAGCTTAGTCTGGAACACCCAGTGATGATGGAACTCAGTAATGATCTACAAGACTGGTTTGTTAGCCATCACAATATGGCAGATTGATGGATAAATGAATGGCAGAGTGGTTAACATCAGGGCAAAATTAACCTATACCAGGGCCCCAAGGCTATTAGCAATATGGGGCCCCATCTTGACCCCCCCTCGTTTCGTGGGATATTCATATTTTTCTTAATTTTATTTTTGATAGGACCATAGCTGGATTAGCCTATACACAAACTATGCTACAGCGTAGGGCCCAAAATAAATAACAATTTAGAAATTTAACACTGCTACTACTACAGGGAAAATGAATTAAACAATAAAACTGTCAAAATAAGAACATTCCCTGATGTGAAGTCTGAGCGCTCACTATAATTGTTAAGATATTGTTAATAATATCTTAAAACTTAATAAATATGTCCTAACAAATATCTCTTTAAAAAATGGAATGAATATATTACACATTAGCACATAACAATCCACTTTATTCACACGATTGACAGATCGCATTACTTACTTAAAATTATACACGAAACGGGAGAGGGTTCAAGATGGGGAGCCCCATATTGCTAATAGCCATGGGGCCCTGGTATAGGTTAATCTGGCCCTGCCCCCAGCTGTATAAACTTGCTTCGCTCACCGTATCACTACGCTCGTTAGAACAGACTGCCTTGCGTTCTCTCGCTTTTTCTTCTAGCACACTATTACTGAGTGCCTGGGTATGATGTTAATAAACATCGCAATATTAACAAAACCAACTACACTTCCATGTTAATCAAATCATGTTGTTCTAATTTTAGTGATTACAACACTGTAGTATGAAGTGTATCTGCAATATAAGTAACTGTCACACTGTGGTTCCTCCTGGGACAGCCTCGGAGCTTTCGGCCCTTTGATTTACCACTGACCCACGCACACGCGCGCTTGCTTACACTTAGTTTAATTTATTAAAAGAAGTGTTTCAATCATTAGCTTAATTCTTTTACATATTTTCGTTTAGCAACCAGCCTCACCAACACTACACCAGGCTGGGATTAGAACCGCACATTTTATCGGCCTCCAAGTTAGTTACCATTAAACAACCCGGCAGAAATTGCTGCGGTAAAAACGAAAGGAGTCTTTTCTTGAACATCTTGTTTTTTTTTTGTTTATCTCAATTGGTCCTCACTAATAGAGTCCTTCTGGCTTCTGTCCTACCACTGAGCCTCATGTGCCCACATAAAGCTATGTTCAGTGTCTCTCCCCTTTCTTTCGTCTTGTTATATTGGTTGGATCCTGTAAGCTCTAACTCCCTCCCTTTTGCTAGGTTTAATAAATTCGTTTTCTTGCTTTCTTTCCTCCTGCAACCTGGTACACACACATACACAATTCTCTTTATTTTCCTACAACAACAACAACTACTGCTGCTGTAACATCCTCTCCAACGAGGAAGAAAGAGGAGGAGGAATTGTGCCTGTTTAGTTTTTTTTTTTTAATAATAGAGAAAATTGAGGACCAACATCAACCCTTCTTTCTTTTCTGACCTTCTAGGCGGGGGAAAACATAAGGAAAAAAATACCCGGCTTTTTATTATTTTAATTTAGTTATCAGTTCTTTCCTTTTGGAAGAGAAACTAAACTAAGCCTTGAGTGAGTCTCTCTGGAAAGCGCAAAACTCTATCTAAAGGACGGATTCTTTTTGTTAGTTTTTCTTTATTTAATTCCGTGTTGTTTGGTCTTTTCTCTATACTGGAGGTTTCTGTATTTAAAAAAAAAATTCGTTTGCTTAAATTTTGTTTTATTGCTTTTATGATCCAATATTTCTTCCTTTTAGCCTTAATTTGCTTTTAAATTTAAATCTGAAATATTTCTACTGAAAATCTGCTTTTGTTCCAATCCTTTCTATATTTCCCCTGTCTAACCATTTCAAAAGAAAAAAAAAATAAGACTCGAACCTCTCATCAAAACCAAGCGATTTTAAAGAAAAGACTAAAAAGGAAAGAAAGATCTCTTCTATTGGAATTTACCTTTTGTGTTGGGTTTTACGGACAACACTAATTATGGGTATGTAAACGATTTTTCTGTTTTCTATAATTCACTTCCTTTTCCAAATTTCATGTTTCTCTCTTGGAGATGTCAAAGGCATTGGAATGGTGGTGGTGTCTATTGGATGCATTGTCAAATGTCAACATAATTCATTTACATTTCCGATAATACCTTATTTGCTTTTAAAAGCAGTGTTCAATCAAGCGAATTGGTTTAGTAATCGTTGTTTGTTTATACCCCCCCGTTAAAGATTAATTTATTATGATTGGTTATTTACTAATAATTAATACAAAGCTATTTGTCAGAGCAAGCTCCTTGGTGGCGCAGTGGGGGGCACATAAAGGAGATGGTTAAGAGTGTTTGTTTGAACTAAGAAGTGTTATTATTTACTTAAAGTCAACGATATAGATCGCAATTTCAGTTTCTTAATTTTGTGTTTATTTTTTGTACTTGAGAAAGAGAAGAATCCATTCTAAAACCGTGACAATTTTAACAGAAGATCGAAACAAGCTTTGAAAATGATAATTTGTTAATGTATTCTAAACTGACCCCCCAGTTTGTGACCACCGTTGTTTATATTTGTATATATCGAGTTCTAATGTGTTTATCTTTCTAATAGATGTATTCATTTTTGTGATGAATAATGAAATATGCTGGCTTCTTTCTTCTTTTTAAAAATAAATAAATTCATCAAAATCTTTCTAAAATTTCAATAAACAAAACATTGTTTTCTAAGATTCTTTAAATTCAATGACAACTCATTGTCAATGAGAAGCCTCCCCACCTCGTAAACTTATTTTTCGTGATTATCTGATATAAAATAATTAAAGATCTTAGTTTCGTTGTATAAGCTTGTTCACAATGTTTATTTATTTTAATTTTTGCTTATCCAGAGGCATTAGCTTGCCTTGATCCATCATTCTCTCTTAAAATTTAAATTTATTACATTCACTTACACTCTTTTTTTTTTTCTTTTCATATTTCTTTCTAAAACTAATTGTACTTATTGGTTATTATTTGCATCCAGGGAAAAATAACAACGGAAAAACTACCTTCTTTTAAGCCCTGGTTATCAAACAAGAGCGAATTCATAATTCTTTGATCAAAGATCCCCCTTCCAAGTAGTAAACCAATGCTTTTTTTTCTTTTCTTTTTCGGCCCTTCACGGATTTTC
Organism: Architeuthis dux; assembly: GCA_006491835.1. Classification (NCBI taxonomy): domain Eukaryota; kingdom Metazoa; phylum Mollusca; class Cephalopoda; order Oegopsida; family Architeuthidae; genus Architeuthis; species Architeuthis dux. The sequence continues at coordinate 5,252,285 of VCCN01000819.1, read as the reverse complement.
AAAGAAAGCGACCACAACCATTCCACTTAAGAATCACAAAGTAAATTTCATTTGAGGTGATTTAGGCTGTGAATAAACATTAAATGCGCGCATAACCATTATTTTGTAAAACTAAGTTTTGGTTTTTAGGTACTGTTCAAGACGAAAGTTAAAGTATTAAGTTACCTTATTTTGCAGAAATTAATAATAATGCTTTGATTAAAAAAAAGTTTAAAGAAAGACTAAACGTTGTTTGCTAATCAATCATACTATTTTATTTTGCTATTAAGAAGATTCTCATTTACGGTGCCAACCAATTTTTCTTAAAACTAAACATTTCAAAGAACACGGCTTCTTTTTGTTTTAAAAAGAAGTAGAGGACCAAATTGACCGTTTAAAAATTAGGATTTATTTAATTAATCTGTTAGATTTTAATGAAATCCTAAAATTTAGGGGATAAGTGACACTGACATGGTATTTAAACGCTATATATGCCTTAGTATTTGTGGTAGACTTTTCATTGCAATGATTTATATAGCATTTTCGCTCAACTCTACTGCTGAGAAAGAAGAGGCTTCTTCCTTCCACAAACAAAAATAGAATTCAATATTATTTTGTAAATAAAATCTATTTACATTGATTAATGGTTGACTGTTGTGATCACAGAATCATTTGTTTTTCTTTCTGGTTTTCCCTTCGAACGTTAGCATTGTTTCTTCAATTTCGCAACTGCTTCTGCATGGGAGAATCTAAACAACGCTTTTCTTTTATTACAATCCCAATAACCAACAACATCTGGTTTTATTGTCACCTGTTCCACTTCTAATCTCAAATACGGCACTGCTTAAAATATACACTATTTTATTTTCCTAGTTCTTCGAGAGCAGTTTTCACTGTTTTTGACATTTTTTAATAAATCTTTAAAATTAAATTAATATATTAACGTTTAATTTGAAACCTAAACCAAAATGCTAGAGGTCGGTGTTCGAGCCCAGGTAAAATCTTGGATTTCAAATACTGATTCTCCAGGCAGACTGGGGACTCTCATCACTTGGAAGATTATTGGTATAATACAATCTTCCCACCCTCCCCATTTCATAATTCTAATAATGGACCTTCCAAGCTTTAAGGAAACCAAAACATGCATATTTTTAAATGCATATCTATTTCTTTTTGTCAGATTCGCATATTTTAGAGAGGGTGGAAAAGAGAGAAATAATAAATATAAAAAAGGTTTTCCGGGTGTTATACAAATGAACAGAAACAAAAATGGAATTTTCTGTTTTTGTTTTCTTTCTGTCTCTACTGTCATACAAAGGATAAGGAAGAATTTACATCGTCGAACAAGTTTTTAGTTCTCCGTAATTAAAACAGTAACACGAATTAGTGGGTGATAGATAATTTTCTCCCTCTGCCAATATTTATTTATTTACTTAAATTTTAATGATTTAACTCCAACCGCGTGAGCGACATTTCGTTCATTTTTTTTTCTTCTAGATTTTATCAGTCTTTTTCTGTTTCATTAATTACTTTTTTTATTTAATCAACACCAGTGCAATTATTTTCTGTAGCAAGCAGGTGCCAGAAGTGACCGATTCCATGAAAAATCCCGATGACGTTATTAGGCGCTGATAAATTATATTAAACAATTTTTCGAAATTATTCCTATGGGAGATCTAAAATACAATAATTCAGGTTTAAACATTTGCACCTGCTGCAACGATGAAATAATACATTACTTTGGTCGTCTGACCATTCTTGTTGCATTATTCTTGGATTATTGCATAAACTCTACACACGCCAGTCAGTCTCTCTCCCTCCAAGAGTGATGACATTTGTCCATATTTACTCAACAAATCTTTCCATATTACTACTAATCCCCGTGAAAATAAATCACGGGTATATTTGCATTTCTATGAGATGATTCTTTTAAAGAAAAGAAACCACTGAACTTGTTTCAGTGGAAGAATCCATGGTTTCAAATGGTGGGTAGACAATATTTTTATCAGCAAAATTATTACCTTTATGTGGAAGTGTCCATTGTTACGGACAGAGAAACAGAAAAAGGCACACTGGTAATTTAAGTAGATTGTACTGTTTCTAGTAGAAAGAACACAACAAATGAACTGAACACATGGATTTTCCTTTTTCTTAAACCACTTTGATAATAATGCAATGCAAGGCTTTGAAAGTTTTCTAATTTCATTACTGTACACTAACTAGAACACTCAGTGAGCGTATACCTCTGCCAACGCCATTGTCAGGGGAGGTAATTGTGCATGGATCCGCCCCAAAATTTAATCATTTCTTTCGTAGCCCATAGCCCACTCTTCCCACAAAATCTCATAGAAATTCATTCCGAACTTTTGGAGATATTGTCACTGTGTGGACAGACGTGAACTTTTGGCGATATTATGTGGTATGATGCACATATAACTACGACGGAGGGGAGATAATTGTGCATGGATCCGCCCCAAAATTTAATCACTTCTTCCGTAGCCTAAATGTCATTGTCCACCCTTCCACTAAATTTCATAGAAAGAAATTTATTGAGAACTTTTGGAGATATCGTTTGGACAGACAGGCAGACGGAAAGATGCGACCGAATGCACACCTCTCAAACTTCGTTGGCAGAGGTAAACTGGATGCCGAAAAAAAATAAAAACTACCAAAAACAAATCTCCAAGACTTCTAAAAATAAAAAGGGAGTTAGTTCTACCATAATATTTTAACTGATTATATTAGCTTGTCATTGTTTAATGTTTAAGTGTACCCGTATCGTCAAAAATGACGACATACTTTATCATTATAGTTTCATTGTAAACAGAACCCCCCTCCTAAAAACTTAAATAATAAACTTTTTCAAAACTGACAAATTCAAAATTACTCGCGAAAACAAGTTTTTTAAGGGGCCAGAAACTGAGAACCCTTTTCTTAAGAAGCGCCCCAATACATTCAGTAATTAATTATCTCAAAATCTACCTTCGAATCGGCAACTAAAAATCACCAGCAAGCAGAAGGATCCTATCTGCAGACTGGTGGTATGGTAACCCTTTTGCTGGGTTTATATCTACCAGAAATAGAGCTAATCATGTCAAAATAACGCCATTATTATTATGGAGGTTATCACGTGACCCTGTTACCGTAAGTAGCTCTGTTTAAAAAGCTGTCATTCTGTCTCTTTTTCACACACTGGAACAAATTTCATCGTGAAGTGTGATCTTTAAGTTTATCAATAATCCGTTTTTATTTTCGAAAAGAACGACTTATTGCTGCCAAGATAGACATCTTCTATATCATCATCCAAAATATTTTTAAAAATAGCTAAAAAATGGATCTGTTAGTTCCTTCTTCTTTGTAAACAACTCGTTCTATTTCTCTCCAACCACTGGTTGAACCACTACTTGCTATTATTTTGAGGCATCTTTTACTTGAATTATTTTCCTTCTGGG
>VCCN01000819.1:5213161-5223204 GCA_006491835.1 Architeuthis dux | reverse complement strand
CTGCAAAGCCTTGTAGTGCAGTGGTTCTTAACCAGGGGAGTACACACTGGGGGTGCATAAAGCAGTTTTCAGGGGTGTGAGAAGAGGGTGGCAAACAAACTTTTTTTTTTGCTTTATTGCTGATGTATACAAAGTTAATTGAGAACAAGCTACCAGTGCGTTTTATTAGTAATATCTTGATACGGAAGTTTTATTTTAACGTCTGATGAATTTTAACATTTTGTTATTTATTTACACTTTTAAATATTAACTTTGCTAATTTTGACTTTTTAAAATTTAATCTTTTACCCCCAAGATTAAGGCTTGCGAGAAAGATTTTGCGAGCCTTGAAAAAGGCAAAGAACCGCTGTTGCCGTGCATAATCCAGCAGGTAATCAGATTCAGGAAATCATAAGTGTATTCTGGTATTCTGAGAGCATCAAGACATAATTTCCAATTATTGCAGACGTTGCAAACACTTGTCCACAACCGCCAAATTAGTCACACCCAAGAGGGCAGTAATTTAATTTCATTGCTCTTGATTTTGGACCAGGGAATCTATATCTGATATGCCTTGTGTATAGTTATGAGAAAAACTACTTAGTCTAACAAAGTGCCATATTCTATGGCATATAAAACACATTTCAGTAAACTCATGAAAAATCCCACTCCATCTTCTTAACTGATGGTTGTTGATAGTAGATTTTTTTTTCTCCTTGAAGTGTCTATTTTATGATTTTGTCTGTTCACAAACTGAAATAATGTCCCATGGGTGTCATTTTTAACAATATATGACATCTAGTGCGGTTCTGAGCACAGACACCGGAAAGATAGAAAATTACATAACTTGTGAAGTAAACACCATACAGAGACAAATGAACGCATTTTTCCATACAATTCTGACACAAGGAATTCATAAAAATGATTATTATTAAGATTCAAACACATCTTTCTCTCGATTTCAGGGCAAAAACAGCAAAAATGTGAAAGAATGTTGAGAAATCCGATTAAAAGTTTTCATATATAAACTAGATATCAACTGTTTGTCCTGTAATCTGTTTTTTCTTAATCCTTGAAGTGTCTATTTTATGATCGTCAAACTATTATTATTGACATTTTTTTTAGCAATTTCCAAAAACTAACTTGCTAAACACATGCCTGGGATTCGTTAGTACACACAGAAAATTCCATGGGGATATGTTGTGTGGTTATGCCATTTTAGCATTTTTCATCGAAACATGGGAATTTCACCAAAAATATTGTATATTTCCATTCAAATATTTATTAAAGTCAGTTAGGATAGTATTGAAACAGTGTGTATGTTTTGTTTGTGTGTGTGTACTTTGTTTGCATGTGTGTTTGGAGGTTTGTGTATTTTGTTTGTGAGAGTATGTTTTATTTATTTGCTTGTTTGTGTGAGTGAGTTTTCTTTTTTTTTGTATATCTGATGAATATTTTTCCTGTTTGGAGCTAAGAGTTGCATCTAGCCCTTTCTATCATGCACAGATTTCAACCTAATGAAATTATTGTCTGTGTGTATATAAGTATGTATAGTAAAGTAATAGCAACATTAATCACTGCTACCAAAGGTTTAGGTTATTAATATGTTCACACATTTATATGTATCTATGTATTCCGGACTTTGCCCATTCATAGTAGAAACTATAGTAGAAACAGACACTCTCCTCAATGAGATGGGGAAATGCTTTTTTTTTTGGTTTTTGAAAATCCATTCAAATATTAGGATTTTAGAGGGTGGGGTTCAGTTTTATCTATCTATGTAGCCGGACTTTGCCCAGCCCTAACCGTTTATAGTAGAAACTTGAAATTTTGTACATACACCCCCCCTCAATGAGTAGGGGAAAATGCCTTTTTTTGGTTTTTGAAAAGGCTCCTCCAAAATAGGGTTTAGCGGGGGTTCAATTTTCAATGTAAGCTTATGCTAAATTGGTCACTAGTTTGTGTCTGTTTATTTTTTGAAAATTCAGACATTTTTTTTTGTGATCACAGCTCAACTTTTTAATTGATCACTCCCATCACAAATTATATGGGTGGCAGTGATTCATAATTTCCCTTGGAATGCTAGTATTTTATCTTTCTGTTTACTGTCAATAACTTGTAAATATTTTTCAGATCTGAAAGTAAAAGTTGCTGCTAGGCCTTCCCATCATGCATGGATTTCAACCTAACAAAACCCTTACTCATTGTCTACCCCCAATTTTATGTCTGAAAATTTGGTCCGAAAAATTTGTACATGAGTTTTTACAGTAATTATACAACCTTGTTTAAAAATTAGGAAATGTTATCCATTGACATTTTGCAGAAACTTTGGTGGCATTTATTCTGAACTGAACACATTTTTAAATGTTAAATAATTTGTAATGACTTTGTGAATTTTTTCAATTTAGTAATTCTTTAAAATCTTTACATATATTAACTTTTTTCTCAACTTTAGTTGTCATATCATTGGCACACCCACTTGATGTAAATGTCTACATATAGAATATTAAATTAAATATCAAATGCTGATACCTTTAAAAGAATTATTTACCTCGGCCAACAAAGTTGGAAGAGGTATATGTATTCACTCGGGTCTCTCTGTCAGTCTGTCTGTTTGTCCACATGATATCTCCAAAGGTTCTCAATGGATTTCACTTAAATTTTGTGGAAGGGTGGGTCATGGGCTACAGAAGAAATGATTATATTTTGGAGTGGATCCAGGAATTTGTTTTCGATTGAAAGATATCTTTTATCATTCTCTAGCAAAAGAGGTTAAAAACAATCATCAGTTGATAAAAAGGCTAAATTTAACTTACAAGGGAAGTAACTCAATATGTGTACATTCAAAGTTCTCTCCCTTGTTTTTAATATTTTATTGGCAGTTTTAATGTATGGCATTGGCAGAGGATTGCGCTCTCTGAGTGCTTTCTAGTTAAAGCAAGTTATTGTTTGAAGAATTTTACAATTCATTGAAATTTTTCTTTGTTCATATAGACAGAATTGATCATAAAATATACATGATCTTAAAACCAAATTTAATGAAAAAGAATTTTGCGATGGAGTTGTGATTAAATTCAACTCTAATATCTTTAATTGAATTTGTAAATTTAATGACAAGAATAATCATATTATTGTTTGTAAACTTGATGTCAGATTATTTGTTCTGAGGAAAATGGAAAAATTGATTTACAAAATGATTTAGTTAATATTCAGAAGATGTCATATTGTGAAAATATATTGTAATTTTTCAAAAATTTCCTTAGTGCCAGATAGACATTGCAAATGATTTATATTGCAGCCTTTGATCTTCCAAAAACTTAAAATCTAACTTATCAGATTTGGGGAATAAAATCAGATTACAAAATTGGTTGTATAATTTTTATGTCATCTCTTTTGTTGAAGAACCCAATGCATGGAATCAAATCATCATATTAGTACCTTTCGTAATTTTAAGAACCATTCCAAACAAACATTAACTCATCCAACGGGGCTATCCATTTTTCTAAATATTCCATGGATGCTTTGTAAACTTGCTGGAATTCATGGTAGATGCTCTGTGTTTCTTCGTTCAAACCATTTGCTTCACGACAAGCTGTTTCACTTTTAAGGTCTGTAGGCAGGCTCACACACGCAAGTGAGAAATGATGTGTGCGTGTAAATCAATGTAAACCAAAAAAGGAGGACATTTTAAGATGAAAGGAGGACGTTACACTTTTTTCAAAAAGGAGGACATGTCCTCCTTTTGGTTACCATATGGTAACCCTACCTGAGACTGGTTTCCATCTTGTCATTCCGGAACTCTCTAGGAATTCCCCTCACTCTGACCCCACCCCACTTCCATGAGTCAAGTATGCACTCCTGTGTCATCCATTGAAACCTGTATTTCTCACCTTTTTTCCTGGATCCCTTAAAATCCCCACTCCTATTTTTTTCCCTCTGGTATCAGAGAAGGATGTAAGGTGGGTTTTTTTTTTGGTGGGGAGGCTTTTAATAGCTTTTGCTAAATTAACAGAAAAAAATTGATATTCGTTTAATCCTACCATACCTACCAGTTATATAAACATCTTAGTAAATAATTTAATAAATGTAATAATCTTAATTATTGAAGTCAAAATATTTTGGATTAGTGAATAAATCATTATATTATTTTTAAAGTTCCTTGGGAAAAGATGTAAGAATGTAGTTTATTTTTCTTCCATTGAAAGCATTCTTAGCTGGAGAATTATCTAGAATGCTGCACTGAACTGGAATAAATTAGATAGAAAGTTTTTTAGTTTTAGTTTTAAAATCTTTTTACCTCTGGCAATGAAGCTATTGTCCTCCCAATATCTCCAAACATTCTCAATGAATTTCAATGAAATTTTCTGGAAGGGTAGACCATGGGGTAAGGAAGAATTGCTTGAATTTTGGGGAGGATCTAGGATTTTTTTATAGTTACCTCCCCTATGTCGTAACTATTTGAGCTGATTTTCATTCAGTTTTTAGTGATAATGGCGTTGGCTGAGGTATGCGCTCTCAGTTTAAGGATTAGCCATAAGCAACGAAGAGCATTGGAAGCTGCAAGTCAAAGGCAAAAGTATTAACCACACCAGGGCTCCAGACTAACATTTTTCATGACCGTCCCGAAGGAAATGTAAACCATCCCCAAATGAAAATGGTGTTTCTTTACTTTGTTATTATCATCTATAGGTGTTAGTTGTATAATAAAAACACAGTTAAAATGCTGAGGAAATAAAAAAAAAATCATATTTATTTAACTGTGGTCTCCGTGCCTTGCTGCCACCACTTTGGTCACTTGTTTTCACAGTTACATAAGTGTATATGTATGTAACTGTATACCTTTTCAGTCTTTATATCCCTCTCCCTCGGTTCAGTTTCTAATTTACTAAAGCAAGTTTTTTGGGGTTTTTTGTTGCTTTTTACAAATTTTTTAAATCACTTCCGTCCGATATCTGTTCATGCCCTGAACCACACCGTTTAATAATAAGGCTAAATAGACATATTTTTAAAACAAATTATCTTGTCAATGAGCTAGAAAATTTGGCTTAGAGGACAAACATAGACATGTTTTAATTCACTTTCAGTATAACCATTTGAAGCTTTTTTATTTATTTATTTTTTGTCTATTAGCAAGGAAAGATTATTTGGTGTACACACACACACTTTTAAAAACTGTATATACATTTAGTATTAATAAATAAATTTAAAAAATAGATTACCTAGGGAACTGGCACCTTAGTCCCCTACAAAGTATGTACTCCCTCTTTCAGGATCAGCTGCCTAATCACGTTTCCTTAATCTCGCAGGGAGTCAAACTTGGGCTGACAGATCTAGGTGATGCAATGTTTTGCTAAAAAACCCTGCACCAGACATTAAGAATGGGCAGGCTTGGTCTTTGTGAATGCGATTGTCACACAGTACACAAACTCACTCAATGGCATCTCGCTACTGACTGAGTAACCCCACTTGGCCATGCAACTGCTTCTCAAGATATTCAAAATGGCTGGATACTTTCGTGACAGACCTTGTTTAAGTTTAGCTTCGCGTGACACAAGGCTAAATGAGGGGTAACAGAGGTAGAAGATTGTGTTGCGCCAATTTTATAAATGAAACGGCCTGCTTGCCTTAAAAGTTAGCACTCAAAATCCTGGGCTTAATTAGTCTTGAACATCAACTCATTCTCTCTCTCATAAATATATATTAGAGACCGTCAACCAAAAACTGTCAAAATAGGTTTCTTCAGTTTTCAAGTTGGTCCGGCTGGCTATGTATGTATAACACGTACAGGCCACACCAAAGCTAGAGGTCTGAACATTTCTATATTTACTCCTTATGTCTAGAAAAGCAACAAAAAAAATATGGGGGGGGGCGGTCAATTTACAATGTCAGTTCATGCTGAATTGAATCTTAGTTTGTGCCCACTTGTTTTTTTTGAAAATTCGGACTTTTTAGTGATCCAACAAAAGGTGTGAGAAGTAACTTGTTCATTGATCACCCCCAACACGGCATGCTGCCAAAAGATGTTGGTAACATGATGGTTTCTATTGAGTGACTAAGCAGTATTTCTTTATTAATTCCTTTTTAGCAACTGGTATTTTCCCCTCCACCCAACCTGATCATCTTTTGAGGTTTTGTCATTCCCTGTCGGTAAACTTGAGCCATGAGAAAATCCTTTCTCCCCTCTGCTCCTGTTTGTTTTATTTGTCTTTATGTGAGTCCCATGTTTTTAGATTCGCCCCTGTGTATACTTCCTGCTTTCATCCTTTTTTTACACCCTTCTTAAACTGGTCTACTGTTGTGTACATTTTGATTAGGAGGGAGCGAAGATGGCATGCTCTGAGTCTCTAGTCAATATGCACCGATTGTACTTTTGGCACCTCTCTGCAAGGTCAAGGACACTTAGGGTTTTCTGTAGTCTATAATTTGGGGATTAGTTGTCACTTTCAATTAGGGGTTTTCTATTGCTTGTACCATTACATTGGTACAGATAATGGCTTGGTCTTTGAGTATACCGTTATTGGTTTTCTGTGTCTCTGTTTGCATACTATAGGCTACAATTTTCTTTAAAATATTTTGGTAATATTTATGCAAACCTTCATGAAATTCGGTATGTGGTACAAACCCATTATAATATGGGTTAGGTGAGTGTGAAAACTGACTCCACTCTATAAAGATTGTAAGGAAAAGTAATATTTTGGCTAGGAAAAATATATATATAATATATGTAGAATGTGCATAATCTCACCTAATACAGGAGGTAAATCATACATCTAAAATATAGGTTCAACCTATACATGAGATCATATATACATATGACTAGCAGGGTTGCCCGGGGGAAAAATAACTTCAAATATAAAAACACAGCGTCCCCCGATTTTGAGCACTAAAGAGGGGAAGAAATTCCCCACCGATTTTGACCCGTAAAAAGCGACCCCCCTCGATTTAGATCCTTATAACGGAAAAATTCCCCCGATTTTGACCCCTAAAACGTGAAAAAAGATTCTGTCCCCCCCCTCTCGATTTTGACACCTAAAAGGGGAAATATCACAGTGTAGAGTGGTGTAAATGGTTACCATTTTTTGGTATTCAGTGTTTCAGGTTCACTGAGTCTCAGCTCATAGGATTTTATGAATCATGAGTTTTTATAGAACTATTTTATCTGTCATAATACTTTGCTTTTTTAGTCTAATTTGTTGTTCCATTAGCCCAGTGATTCTCAATCAGGGGTGGAAGTACCCCCAAGTGATGCGTAAGGCAATTTTGTGAGGTGCAAGAAAAGGGTGGCAAACAAATGGCTCTCAGCACTGAAATGCCATGCATTTCAAAGTTAATTGAGAGAAGAAAAAAAACAACAGCAGCCAGTGCATTGAATGGTTTTATTAGTAATATCTTGGGATACAGACTTTAAATTTTGACATCTGATAAATTTTAACATTTTGTTATTTTAACTTTTTAATAGTATCAACTTTGCCAATTTTGATTTTTTTTTTTTTTTGATTTTTTTGATTTTTTTTTTCTAAATCAAATTTTTTAGCCTCAAGATTAAGGGGTGCAAGAAAAATTTTTAAATCTTGAAGGTTAAGAAGGTTAAGAACTGCTGAATTAGCTTAAAAAAACAAAACTGACAGGTCTTGGTTAGTCACTCAATAGAAATCGTCACGTGACCCAACATCTTTTGGCAGCATGCTGTGTTAGGGGTGATCAATTAAAAAATTGAAAAAAAGGGGTGATCTCATTTTGTTGGGTAGTGATCACTAAAAAAGTCTGAATTTTCAAAAAAACAAGCGTGAATGCGGCTGGACACAAACCAGTGATCAACTTAGCATAAACTTACATTGCAAATTGAACCCTCCACTAAAAACATATTTAGGGTGTGAATTTACAAAAAAACTAGACATTTCCAGACAAATTTTCAGCTCCCTAACTCCATTGGTGCGTGATACATACATACATACATACATACATAGCCAGCCAGACCAACTTGAAAACTGAAGAAACCTATGTTGATAGTTTTGGTTGACTTCAATTAACCTATACCTGAGGCATATCATAAATTAATGATTTGGTAAAAAGAAATCAAGGGTGGACCTTTATATAAGAGTGACTTATGTACAAGTATATGCATTTCTCAGATTAAGAAATAATTCCATAAATAGTAGTTAAATGTATTCATTTGTTGGTATTTTGTTTAAAGTTGTGTACAGCAGCCTGGCAGGAAATTTGAGTAAACTCATGGCAGTGAAAGGATAAAAAAATGCCTGATATTACTGAAAGGCTTACTTCTCTGCAGTAAAACTCATGATCTCTGTGTAGACCTACTGAATTCAACCGATGAATCACCAGAGAAGTGTTGACCAATGACTAATATTTAATAAAAACAACACTTCCAGTCTGCATTTTTTTCTGTTTACACAGAGAAAACAATGTTTAAATATATAATCAATTTCTTTTCCCATTAAAGGTGGGATACATGCAAGTTTTAGTAACTGAACACTTATACAAACATTTATTTATTTATCTATCATGGATTTCGACAAATAAATCGATTGACATGAGTGCGTCCTATTGACATCTGGGGAAATATTTATGCATTTGTTTGGACACTTGCCAATTTTTGCTTGTTTATTGGGATTGTCTTAAATCAGGAGTTTTCAAAGGGACTTTTGTTAGGAAATGTTTGTTATTCATAAATTTCATGGGTGTCTGCCATAGACTAATGGTTAGCAAGTGTGATTTGTGGACCATTCACAAGTGTAGTGAAGTTGGTCATTATTGGGTGCTCCCCTATTGTGACCTTGTACCAGATTAAGGTGATCTTTACATACATTTTGAGTGTAAGACATACTATCTAAGATCTCTTTTTTTCACAAAAAGAATTAATAGCAATGAAATAAGACCCTGAATTTCAACCAAATAAAAAGTTTTTAAAAAATCACCTCCAAAACATTTAATTTTTTAGTCTTTAAGAACTAGTTACCTCTGGCAACGAAGTTGGACAGTGGTTATGTATTCACTCTGTCTGTCAATCTGTTTGTCCACACAATATCTCCGAAAGTTCTCAATGAATTTAAATGACATTCTGTGGAAGAATAGACAAAGGAGAAAATGATTAAATTTTGGGTAGATTCAGGAATGTTTTTGTGATTTTGTTAAAATTACAAGATTTTTCAGCTTTTCTGATGCATAAACACAGTAATGATATCATTACCATGACATCATAAATAAATATGATTAACTGCATTATAGTTCAAATAGTTCTTTGGACGATTGAACTCTCTCTTGTTGTTTGTGTTGTTAACACAACGTTTCGGCCAACCCATTCTTTGGCCTTCCTCAGGTGTAATATCTGAACGTGATGGGGTAAACAGAAGTTTTTAATTTCAAAGGAGATAGCCCTTATAACGTAGGATTTGTGTGTTTCTTTATCTTTGCCTTGTCGGGTTTGGTGTTAACATGACAAACAACAAGTAGTTCAATCGTCTAAAGACCTATTTGAATGTTAATGACCCTTCTCAAAATTATAGAAAATGCATTATAGCTGTTTTTCAAACTATTGATATGTTTCTGATGAATAATTATTACAAGCTTTTTGTCATGGCATAATCTGGGATCTGTAACCTTATTGTTCAGTTTTTAGTGACAATGCCAAGTCGGTTATCTGAGTGCTTTCTAGATTTAAAAAAATGAAGATATACATTATGCAAAATTTCCTTTTTTGCATAAAATCTTGAGGAAAAATTTTGTTTTGTTTTATTGTATGCTCCTAGTAAAATTTCTTCTCAGTGGTTTTAAATATTATAAGCCATCATAATATAAGAAATCATACTTTTAGTAATAGTTTGTTTTTTTTTCAATATGTACCTCAAAAGATAGACATATTCATCCATAATTTCAAAACTATTACTCATAGAGCCCTAATTTTTTTCTTTTCATTGTACTAAATTGTCTTACTAAAACTAAATAAAATGCAAACTGCACAACAAAACTAGCACTCAGAACAGGCATAGAGAAATTAGAGGTTGTTTAGATACAACATATGAACTGGTGAAAAACAAGGTCTTGTA
>VCCN01000819.1:5194392-5204592 GCA_006491835.1 Architeuthis dux | reverse complement strand
ACTCCGACACCGACTCCAGTCAGTAAAATCTTTTCCGACTCCGACTCCAGTAACCCCAAATTCCTCCGATTCCAGTAACCCCAAATTCCTCCGACTCCACAGCCCTGAATTTAATGATGCATTCTAAAATGCAGCATTTAAGTGTTTTTCAATTACAAGGTTGTTGTTTAATTAATGATTCCGCAGTGCTGTATTTTACCTCTTTATATAGGTATATTTTTTTTTTCCTGCCAAAGATTTTTATGTGCAGGTCAAGTGGTACCTATCTGAAAAAATATTTCAAAGGGGGTACATTATTCTAAACAGTTTGAAAATCACTGGAATACAGCATTTTGTGATGTTCTTGTGGTTCCTGATGACAGTGTATTCACATGTAATTGTACATGGATTCACATGGAGATGTACATGTATATGTAGGAATAAGTACATATGTTCACATTAAGAATTAATTAATTGAAATGTAAGCATTCAGTAAGTGTATACCTCCACAAACATCATTGTCACTACAATCTGGTTTCAGTTCACAGACTGTCATGACAAAAGCCTATAGTATTTATTCATCAAGGACATATCATCAATAGTTTGAAAAACACTTATGATATTTATTTATGATGATGTCACTGTGATGACATCAAAATGTCATTGAGAACTTTTGGAGATATTGTATGGGCAAACAGACAGGCAAACATGGGTGAATACATAACCTCTGTCTAAGTTTGTTGGCAAAGGTAAAGATAGCTGAAAACTTTTAAAGCCATAAGCACATAGTTTATTGATATCACATAGAAAACCTTTAAAGCCATACGCACATAGTTTATTGATATAAGGACGAAACACTGTTCTTCCTACTTGTTTGATTTTCCCATTACAGCAAACTACTGATTATATTTATTTAAAGGTAGATAGATAAAAACAGAGATGGGTAGATGGATAGCTGTGTCCTTGTACCGGGATCTACTGTAAGATCGCCCACCCGATAGATCGCCCATGAGCGTTTATTTTAGGTGGGCGGTTTTTTGGGGCTCAAGTTTTTGTAGATGAAAATTTGAAAGCATCTATGTTTTAATGCTCTTTAGTATAAAAAAATCAGACACCTTGAATACGCATATAATTAAGACATCAAGTCCGAAATATCTGTCAATTCGTTGTATAAACAAAAAGTTGCTTCAAAGAAATTAATTTGCTTGATACTTCTGCATTATTGTTGAATGACTTTGAAAACAAACTATACTATTTATTTATTACAAAAATTAAATTATTTTTTGTGTTTGCAGGTACTAAATACAGTATATATAATATATAGACTGTATTTAGTAATATATATATATATATTCGGTTCTTGTAGCAACTTAAAAAGAAAACAGTCAAAAGAAGTACCAAATACTATACAAATTAATAATGAGTTGCCGATTGATAGTGAAGTGAATAAGAACACGTGAGTCGTAACTTTTATTGTTTTATTATGCTCAATTTAGCAGTTGTGATGGCCTTTGAATAATGGCCCTGGGCAATTGTTTGGTCCATTTTTTTTCCCACTCAAATTTGGCTGTTTTTCCATTTTACCACCCTGGGAGATCTTACGGTAGATCCCGATACTAGACTAAACAAAGCTTAGTAAATACTTGGGTGCCTCACTGGAGTGGTAGCGAGCAATTACTAATCTCTCACATCAAATTGCAACTATAATGAGATTGATTCTTGCTACATGCTCCATTACTGTGGCCTTGTGCTGAACTTTATAAATATTTAGCTGCCTTGCTATAGGGTAATGGTTAGCAAGCTAGCCTTAGAGACTCTTAAATACTGCAGAGTGAGTGTGTACCTCACTGAGTTCTCCACACTTGTAGCCTTCTGCCAGACTAAGCTATTAAGAAACAAAACGCACGCAGTTTTTGCAGACCAGATACCTTGTGTGTGTGTGTTTGCCTGTGTGCTTCTTTCTCCAACATATTTGAATGTGGTAAATCAAAAATTTCTAACGATGGTAATTCTTTTTCTCATAAGCTAGACTACTCTTTGAAGGTTAGAACTCTGTTAGTAGGCTAGTAACTCTCTCACAAATTGAGGATATTTGCTGCACTTCTGACAGTCTAAACATAACCCCATATCAAGCATATGAGATACATTTGGTTGTTTCCATGTAGGGGCAAAGGTAATCGGTGTATCAAGTTCAATTGAGTTTTCACAGTCTGACATCTTGTCATATATGGGAGGTCAGTGGGCAAGGGGAGTTACTTGTTGGTGCCCATCTGCTCTCCAATTAGTAGGCAGTACTGAATGACATGGTACTAATTACAGGAAAGAATCCCTGATTTGAATATTGAAATAAAATACCAAACATATAACATCTTCTATTGGAACTGAACCATGTTTAACTGTTGGAATATTGTGAAAAAGAATTGTCCAGAATCAGTTTTTATAATTATACAGGAGCTCCCCTACTTATGAGCAGGAGAGGTTCCTGGGGCTTGTTTGTATGTCCAAATGTTCAGAAGTCCAACATTACTCATGTAAGTGTAGCAGTGTAGCAGCCACCTTCCTAAAAATAGGAACATCGGGCTGGTTTATCACTTTGATGAAACGAACCCGAATACTATGAAATATGAAACCAAAACATAGTTCCACCTTTTCGTGATGTCAGCACTTCCCTATAAAACTAGAGTAAACAATAACCTTGGCTCATTTGGCGCTGGTCTCTTACCAGTCGCCCATTTTGCCCATGTCACTCTTCAGGCACGTAAAATCCCTTTGTCTATCCAGATATGACTCTATGTGTTTTCATTCTTTTTTCCTTTCTAGATGAAAGTCTTTCTTCATATTACTATGTGCTTTCGGTAAACAACTGAATTTTGTCTGTGTACGGATTTTTGCCTCGAGAGCCAAAAATCATAGTTCTAACCTACGGAATCACTGGAGAATATATTGCCAGTACATATATTCTTTCCTTACAATATTCTGTATTTTCTCTTCCTACTGAATCTACAATAACCAGTACTTCATTATGGTATGTCATAAGGACCATAATTGCTGCTATCTCTTCAGTATTGCCGCCTCTCTGTCTAAAGGAACCATCATGGTCGCGTACACATCTATTTTGCTTCTAATTCAGTTTGCGGTTATTTTAGCCTTAAATTACATTCTGACAGAAGCTTAGCTCTTCTTGTCACCTATTCTTTTTTACCTCAACGGATTCCTTCTCCTGATAGCAATATATGTGGTGCAAATATCATCATATATTTTTCAATGCAGTTGAGATCGATCTGTATCAAGAGAAGACATGTTATGTCGTAAAAACCCACCTAGTGACAGGAACTTTATGCATGCGATCGATCTACTAAAACCTCCTTTATATGTTTTTGCCTTTCTTTTACTACATTCAATATATGTACCTTTTTTTTTCCATTTATTATGTTTTATTAAATGTCATGTTGAATGGTACTTCTGCATTCATTTTCCTTGTTTGATCCGATTTCCTTTTCTCGTGTCTCTCAACACGTGTGTAAATATTACTCTTTTCAAAATGGTGCCCCTCCGTCACCCTACTTTCAGCCAATCAGAGACCTCCCTTTCAAACATAGGGTTATTTCCCGCCTTGGCTGACTTTTTCTCATTTCCATGTGGTAGCTACTACTAACAATTACTACTACTGACTACCAAAAGTCACTGCTACATTATTATTATTATTATTATTATTATTATTGTGTCTATATTTTTTAGAGCAAATTCTTTTCACTCACTCACGTCCTTTTGCATATTTATATTTTAATATTAGATACACTTTATTTCCTTTTTCAAATCTAATAAAAGGTTTGTACAGTACAGCTATACCCCAATAATACTCAGCATATTTTACCAGCCGTAAAAAGTATTTTAATGTTTAAATAGCAATAATAATAATAATAAGAGAAGAGAAGAAAAACAAGACAGTTTTTATGAAATTAAGAAAATTTTCAATTTCTGTAATCTTCATCAGTCATTAAATGAAATGAAATATTCAAACGTCCAACATTTAATGACTGATGAAGATATACAGAATATTGAAAATTTTCATAATTTCATAAAAAGTCTTCTTTTTTTTTCTCTTAAATATTAACAAGAAAGACGTTATCGATCAATACTTATACAGAGTTGATGATATTATTATTATGCTGCTTGCAGGGATATTGGAGTTAGATGACGGATGGCTATGTGGGTGGTGATGGAATGTCATCAGGATCTGAGGAACAGGACATACTATATATAGATGGTATTTGTTCTTGTTGGTCATGACTCTCGTGTCCCACCTCAACTCTCTTGAAAAACCTATCAAGAGATGTCTGCACAGTTAATTTTTTCTTCATAAATTTTTTATTTTAGCCAAAAATTAAAATAATTATCATTAATAATGATATTGCTTGTTATGCTTTTAATCTGAGCTGTCTGAGAAAAAAATAGTCACCATTGTTGAAAGGTTAAGTCTTTTGGGTAAACTTTAGGAATTGCAAAGTTCAGTGACTGTTTAACAACTGAGCCAAGTCAGTAGATCACATAATACAGAAAACAGAAATTTTTGTTTTTGTGTAATACCGACTAATATCTTGTCAACAAAGAATTCTCAAAGGTTATACTTGATATGTCGATATGTTGACAACTCTAGTCTCCTAGTGTCAGCAACACAAGTTTACATAGAATGCATGAGACTTCAAGCTCTAAACCCAAGTCAGCTCATTATCTGTTTGTTTGCCCAGCCTGTTTTAATGTCTGGCTATTTAGGAAATGACATCCTCCAATCTTTTTTCTTGGCATCATTCACAGTGTTTAGGGAAATTGTTGGTTTAACTTTTTAATTTTAAGTAGGATGCTTCAGATTCTTTTGTGTTGAGAAAAGGCTCAGGTCATTACCTACTAAACTGCCAGGCCTGTCTTACTGTTTGGCCATGAAGGTTAGAAAAGACCCAAATCACTTAGAATGTTATTTTTTTTTTCTATCAAGTTGCACAGTTACTTGAGAGAAATGTAAGTAGGTGTAAATTTGTTCATAAGTCTGAATTTTATACAAACCAGTTGGGAACCAAATTAAGTGAAATACTAGTTTTAATTAACTCTTGATAGTGTCTAGAGGAAGTAACTCCACCTTTTTTTTTTAATAAATCTTGGGTGGGTTTAGAATAAATTCTTGATTTGTCTTTTTTATTTTTCATTATATGAGGTGTGGCTATTAAATAATGAGACTGGGCTTATATAAGCCAAACAGCAGCAGTCATGCATATAATAAATGATAGACATTGAGCAATGGGCAAGCATAAACAACCCCTGAAAGTTTCAATCTGCTCACGTCTTCAGTTTGCTGTTATGAATTGCTTGAAGTAGACATGTTTTTCTGATGTGATGAAAAATGGTCAGTTAAAATAAAATCGAGCAATGAATCAATTTGAAATTTTTTTCTAACCATCACTCTAGAGCAGGAACCTATTGTTAAACTAGCTTAGATTACCTTTCATAAAATGAATGTTTTTCATAAACTATATATACTTATATTAAAAAAATATAAGAAATTTATAACGATTGTAAAAAAATGACAGCCAGGTTGAGAATGGTTGGCTTAGTCTGATGCAGGGCCATGAGAGAAGCACATAGTTATTATGTCTTTGTTGTTTGTTATTTTCTGTGTTTAGCTGTGTTGTTAAACGTGTTTTGTTAGAACCGTATTTAGCTGTGTTTAGAAAAAGATAGATAGAGGGACAAAAAACGTGTGTGTTCAGGTCGATAGCTGGTGGACAAAGAGACCCTTCCCAGCTCCCACTTGCGGGCCCTCACTGGTACCGGAAACAAGGCTCCTTATGGGGCCTGTTGGGTAGCTTCAATTCGGCATTATTGATTATTAAAACATACATATATAAACATTACACTAGTGAAGATTGAACTTACTAGCAATGTGGAACTAGCTCGTTATCCATTGCTTTCTAGCAGGCACCCAACAGTAAATGTGCTTGGGGTTTGTGGATTGGAACTTGTATAGAATTCATTTTATTCCCTGAAAAATTAACAAAAAATAAATATTTACTCTATCTTGTGGATGCCTTATGTCAGTGGTTTTCAAACTTTATTGTATGACATCTCACTAAGAAATACTTACGTGGCACACCAACTGTTTTCTCCATTAAAATATGAATTTGTGCGAGGGACAAGTTTTACTGCTTGATCACCATCCTGTTTCCACATAGCAGTAAACCTTGAAGTAGTAATGAAGGAGTGTGCTGTAAAGTCGACGTACTGTAGAAATGAATTGAACAAACTGTAAATAATGAAAATCGACAAAAACATTTCAGTAGTCAATACTGATATACGTATTCATCACCCCTTTTTCCTTTCAATTATCGCTAAAAAGGTTGAGATCTCAAAATCTAGTAATAAAAACACTAGATTGGCAACTCTGTTAATGAGATAGACCTAATACCTATACTGGACATGTTCACGGCTTGAATTACATGTTTGCGTATTTGGAAAGATTTACACACACTTTGGAGATAGTTGTAGCACACAATTGTGCCACGTCACACAGTTTGAGAACCACTGCTTTATATGCTGTGTGTTCTATGGAAAACAAAGCAAGCAAAGATAAATGCCTTTTATTCTGTCTGCCATGTTTTGCTTAGATATTGCAGAATCAAGATTGAATTGCCTCATTCTGTTGCTACAACTTATAGTTCTTCCTTCTCTTGCTTATCAATAATCTTCTAAGGTTTGATATTTTCTCCATCAAATGTAAGCTTTCAGTATTTTGTGTAGCACAGAAGATCAACAAAAATTCAATTTAAAACAAAAGAAAGGAAAGAAAAAGAAGTTGAAATGCAGGCAAAGATGTTTGCACAGTTTTAAAAAAATACTTGAATATCTTTGCAAATCATGAGAGGTGAGTTTAACTAAATTACATCAAATGGTGTTTTATAACTTCTAAAAATAGCTTAGTGGTTAAAGTATTGAACAGAAGTGGAGGGCACTAGGTATAAAGTTCAGCTGAGATGCTGCATGAACTAACTGTCCATATGTCTACATAATTTCTTTTTGCAACTAATAAGTAAATTATGTGGAGCTCCACCTTCTGCAAAGAAAGAAAATAAAACAAAATAAAGAACCTGAAGAACTTTAGAATCTCAATCCATTGACTTGATCAATGCTTCTTAGAACCTGCACCGTGTACACCTTTGTTGTTTTTTTGTTTGTGATTTTACAGATTCTGTATCAGTTTGTAAAACTAAGTATTAATTGATATTGGTATATAATATCCTGGTATTATAGATGGGAGACTGCTACCAAAGGTTAGAGCTGTATAATTAAGGGTCAGGATGAGTTGTAGTGAACAGTAATTTTAAAAAATGCCTGTCTGTCAGGCCAACAAATAAGGCAGTTTAAAAAAATCAAATTCTCAATGATTATTTTGATTTTTTAAAAAAATGGGAAGATATATATATATTTTTAATTTAAACAATCCAAGTCCAAGGGGTACTAGGTAAAATTAAAAGTCCCGTCTCGAGAAATAGGGTTTTCTGCACTTCTATCTATCAAGTCATAGGCTCGAAATAAGCTCGAAGTTGAGAATGATTTAAGATGTGCTCTCTTACAAATAGACCCACAAATCGAAGAACTAGTACCAAAAAAAAAAACAAGAACAGAAATCACATTGATGTGTATATCAGTTACGATAGCAGAATTCTTTTTTTTTGTAAGAAATTGGAATTTCAAATGATGTGTTCTAATTATTTTCGCTTGCTTTCTTTGAGTAACAAATACACAACAGCAACTGTACAATTCTAAAATTAAACTACTTCTTAGTATGAAGCTGTCTAATTATATGCAAAATAAAGTTATTATTTGAAATTTTTCTTTGTTGCAACTTAATGGGGGGGTGGGATACTAATCGTATTGACAAAAGTGGGGAATGACTTGAAAATGTTGGGAACCACTGGCTTAACTGTAACCCTTAATTCTTAGCCTCTGTATTCATTCGTGCTCAATGTTTTTTTGTTTTTTTTAGATCATTTAATTAAATGTGCCATTTTTTTAAATAGTTTTTGTGGAGAGAAAAAGAACAAAACAAAAGATGCCAGAGGTTCACTTTGAAGTGATTAAAATATTAGTGATGTCGTATGAGTTGACCAATGAAAATGAAGCACTCTTTTCAACTGGCACAATGTGTTGATAGTGAAATTGAATTAGATCGAAATTGTTTCTCTTCAATTTTTGGGTTTTCCTCCTGTTTGTGTTACTTCCGGCTAAATTCCAGTTTTTATCAGTTTTAAATTGCTTTGCCGCGTTCTGTTCTTTCGTTTATCTTTCTCTCTTTTTCTTTTTTTTTTCTTTCCATTTGTTTTCTCTTTAATTCATCAACTTTCTTCACCAGAACATTTCTTTTTGTAATGTTTTCTTCTCTCTCTCTCCCTCTTTTTTCTTTTTCAACTCTCTTCTTGACCATTATTACTCACTTTTCAGTTTCTTTCTCCCTTCTCTCCTTTTCTTTCTCCCTTCTCTCCTTTTCTTTCTCCCTTCTCTCCTTTTCTTTCTCCCTTCTCTCCTTTCCTTTCTCCCTTCTCTCATTTTCTTTCTTCTCCGTCGACTTTTCCTTCTCTCCCGTCGACTTTTCTTTCTCTTTCTCCCTATCTTCATTTGGTGCATAATGGAATCGCTTTCTCTTCTCCTTTCTACTTTCTCTCTTCTCTTTCTCTCCTTTTCTTTCTCTCCTGTCGACTTTTCCTTCTCTCTTTTCCCCTCCGTCCTTTCTAATTCCCTTCTTATTTTAATTTCTCTAACTCCTATCAATCTCCCCAGACCGCTTTCTTTACCCCTCCCTTCTTTCTTTCTTTCTTGACATTGTGCTTACATGAACTAGCAAAGGAAGAGACTTCTGGGAAGATGAAAGCCAAAAACCACCCAGACATACTCAACTAATAACAGATTTAAAACTAAAAGAAGGGAGTGTAAACTAAAGAAATTAATCCCACAATCTTTTTGTTGTGTGTTTCTTTGATAATTATGTGATCTTCATTCCATGATCAGTTTTCACTTACAATTCTTATGTTAGCTTTTATTTCAGAATTTCTATTTTCAGACTCAATTGGCCTGGCCTGCTAATTCCTGTAACTTTTGGCTCTTGGCCAAAGATGATGAAATTTAAATTTCTTTGTGTTTGCCACTGGAAGAAACAAGTGTAATAATTTCAGTTGTCTGCCTACAAACAAATGACAGGTTGGAAAAAGGGTGGCAGCAAAACATGAAATAAATTTTAAATGGTATTCTTGATAATCTTTATTCTGATATCGGACATACCAAATTTAACTACCATTTTTCTTATTAGCTTAAACCCAGCCCAACTTCACTGAAGCTGGCTTAATGACGCAATTAACTGCTGTCAAAAAAAAGCCTATTTAACTATTTTATCAGCTGGGAAGTCTTTAAATAGATTTGACTTTTGGTTTCATAAGTGCATAAAGATATACACGCATACACACTATTTGCTGGCATAGCCATAGACACTTGTTTTACAAAGGCCTCTTTTCAAGACTCCGGCTCCCTACAACTCATCCTGAACCTTTGTTGATCAGCCTTCTATCTTTAATATCTAATGCATTGGATGTAGTATAATATTTGAATACGATTCTTCCTTCAACCTTAGCATAAACAGTGCATCATATAGGCCAGGAAATGCGGTATATAGCTTGTGTAGTTATTTACTATGCTTAGTCTGGCACAGGGCCGAAATATTAGGATACCCAGTGTTGATCAAACTCACCGTATCAGCAAATAATTTGCAAGAATAGCTTATTCTATGGAAGGCGTCCATATCCATAATTCAATCACTGCTGCTCTATTAAGGTTCAAAGGGAGGTAATACATACTGTTATTTCTTTTAAAAAAGCCTGCTGTTATAAAAAGCCACAGTGATATTTGTTAGTTGTAAGATATCTGGGCACAGCATAAAGAAAGTGGTCCCGATTGGAATTCAGCTGACGTCGCTTGACATAATCTGTCGAAAATTTATGAAGTTAGGCAAAAGAATTCAACAATTTGATTTATTCAAAGCAATAACAATATAATTTATGTATTTACTTGTTTTTCTTTCATGAATTCTCTTATTTCTTATTATTTATGTGCCATTTTTAACATTGAGTATGCGAGGGTTTAAAACTTTCACACTGAGAATTCCAATACCTTCCCTATGTTGTG
>VCCN01000819.1:5118241-5131687 GCA_006491835.1 Architeuthis dux | reverse complement strand
TAAAATATTTCAAATTCTGGTCCCAACTTCTTATATTATGTCATGTTTATGGCCTTATGAAAGGCATGAATTCAAATTTCCTTATGCCCTCCCCCACTGTAAGTTCAATTTTCATCATAGAAATGCGTCATTGAAATATGATGCGAATAAGAATATTTCTCTATTATTATTCTGTAACTAGTTTTACCATAACATTGTTACTTTTATCACAACACTCTCTAGGTTGATATACTTTTCGACCACTGGAGCACACAGAATGAAATCAGAAATAAATAAGTTGCTTCCAACAAGATCTGAACTGGCAGCCCACACCTCAGGGGGCTGTCTTTCATGGATGTCCCCTCATAGGTGTACAGGTGGGGTGGGGGTAGTTTCTGCTTATTCCCAGAAGATAAATTGACATAATCCTTTAATTGTATTTGTCTATTCACATTGTTCAATTTTATTTTTGTTGTGCTTTTCTTGATCTCATCTTCTGTTATATTTACCATTAGCTGTGAGTTATAAAATGGCACGATTCACGCTCAGTCATTTTGAGAATCTCACTTATATAACATGCCACGTGTACATACCTGTCAAGTTCCAGTGTTGAAAATGAGTGAGAATCGTGTGCCCCCCCCCCCTCCAAATAAAATAAATTGTGTGGGTTCTTCTAGGGGGCTCTGCTCCCCCAGAAAATGTTGAAAATTATGTATCCAAGATCGGCGTTTATGGGCATATCAGCTACTGAAATTAAGTGTTGTCTAGAAGTCTATTTAAAACATGTTTTATATGTAATCTTTCAAAATAATGTGAGTTCTACAGTTCTAAATAAATAGATTTTTTTTTCTCAGAAATCTAAACCAATTTAATAAATCTAACACTTTTTATAAAATGCATGAAAATTTTCCTTTCATGCGTGTGAGCGTATGAATGTATCAAAATGCGCGTATCTCACGCAGAATGCTTGAGACTTGGAAGGTATGTGTGTAGGTCTATATTTTTCATCTGTAACATTTCTCAAGTGAGATAACTATTAATTATAATTATAGAGTAGTCTCCCTTTTTTTGTTTTTTTTTTTGCAAATGCGTAAAAAATCTGGGTTCATTCTGGTTGAGCATAAACAAGAAAATCCAGAGCAACATAATATTTTTGATATACAATGCAATTGCAAAATTATTTAAATACTACTATCATTTTTTGACGGCATGAGTAAACTAGTTATGTAAATAAACATTGAAATAGTAACGAAGTCGATACATTTTTTAAATCTATACAAATGTTATTCATACAATGTTTTCATTATTAATCAACGGGAGATAAATCTTCATATACTTTGAGGAAGGCTTAACTTGAAATGTTAAATAACACCTTCTGTTGGATTTGTTTTAAGACAAAACAACTGAAACCAGCCAAAAATTATTCACTCAATATTTAAATAAAGAAGCATATTTTAGTGACAGAATTGTTTTCTATATAGTATTTATTAGAAGCTTCATGACATACTACATTTAAAATTTGGTAGTTTGTAGTTTGCATACACACAATATAAAGCACTAATATTTATTCTTGTTTGAATTTCAGATTTATATTCATTATGGTGTTGGCACACACACCTTGAAACTTGTGCGAGTGTTCTTGGCCATGATTTTCTGTATGATGTCGTTATTGTGTGGCCTCGTGGAAATTGGGCTTTTCAAAAGCTTTTGGACTGATGTTGTAGTAGGATTCGGTATGGGTATCGTGATGGCTGCCTATTTGGTAAGATATTTCTTATTTTAAAGTCACATTAGTGGATTCTTCAATGGATCCAATACTATTTTGTTTCCCTATTTTCAACTGCAGTGATTTCTTTTTTTTTTTCACTGGATTTCCATTCTGGATTGTTGAAATCTTTTCCTATTTTGCTTTTACTGTGTGTATATATATTTAAACATATGCTATTAAAAACAATGGACAAATGTTGTCTATTCAATTTTTTTGTCAGTTTTTCTTGTTCGAAAGTTATGAAGTTTTGACATTCAAGATCTTTCAAGCATTACTGGTCACTTTCAAGAATGAGTTTATCGTAGTTTTATAAGTGGACTGTGGTATTTTGTTTTGCTTTTTTATATATATATATATATATATATTATGGGATTTGCTACAGATTGACAGTCTATTTCATTACTGCATGCAATTTATCAATAAAAATTTGATATGCTCTGTTTTATTGATTTATTAATTTATTCACTAAAATATTGAGCTCTATGTACTTTCAACATATTTAAAAATCACCAAATATACATATATGTTTGCATATATATACACACCAATACCCTTTTTACGTTTCCTCTGTGAATGAAGCCTTGTTCGTTATAACAAAGCTTAACTCGTGCCTTAGAGTGACTTCCAGAAAACAATTCAAATTTTGAATGAAACAAGAAAGTTAAAAGATCTGTAATGGTAGCACTGAATTGTTATATGGAAGAATTAGAGTTTCATAAGAAGCAGTCAACATATTTACATATGTATACATTGTATATGTAAATGTATACATTTTCACTCTTTATATTGTTACACCTTCTCCTGCTAAACTATGTAACCTACGCTCATCTTAAATAGATGAGGAGCTGGGAGACACTTGTGGAAACCCAAGTTGGTCTAATTGCTGCATGGTATCTACTGACCGATATAAACATTATATCCCTCTCCCTCTATATATTTGTCTGTCTTAGATACAACCCTTTGAAAGTGGTGGTGGCAATTTAAGGTATGGAAACCTCAGTTAAAAGACTGAGAACGACACAAAATTTGGATTCTCAATTCATTTGTTTGTAATTCTGTGTTTTTTACAGTTTACTAGGGCTGCAACTAACAATTCTATTCATTATGGATTAATCTGTTGATTATTTTCTTGATTAATCGATTAGTTGTTCTTAAAATGTGTTCTACATGTTCTATAAAATGCCAGAAAATGGTGAAAATTGTCAATCACTGTTTTCCAAAGCACGAGATGACGCCCTCAAATGTCTTGTTTTGTCCACAACCCAAGGATATTCAGTTTACTGACATAGAGGACTATATTGGCGATTAATTTATTAGTTAACTAATCAATTCATTGTTGCTGCTCTACAGTTTGCAGTTAACTTTTCAGTTCTGTTTAAAACCAATTTATTTGAAGCAAAATAAATTATTTATTTCTTCAACATTTTAATGGTGTTTTTATTATACTACTAACAACTATAGATGATGATAATAACAAATTAAAGAAACAACATTTTGATTTTGGGACGGTTTACATTTTCTTTTGGGGTGGTTAAAATTGTTTTCCGGGATGGTGATGAAAAAAGTTAGTCTGGAGCCGATATGACGTCACATGTCGCTGTTTGCTTTGAAGTGTTTTTTCTTTTTTTACACGAAATAAATACATAGTTTCAATTTAATCAAAATTTAATATAATCAAAACAAGGATGCTACAATAAAAATTTGGTAATCCTATAGATTAGTGGCGTAAATTATTTTGACCATGAAAAACTGTATATTTGAACATTTCAACACAAATACAGTATCACTTTTCAATAACCAACTGATTTGTTCTAGTATTCAATTACTTTTTTACAGCTGGTAAAGAATATTGTTAATAAATAAAGATTAAAGAATTATAAGAAAATAAATTAGGATTAGGAGCCTGAAATAAATGAACATCAACACAATGAATTCAGTCTTGGAATGAGTTATTATTTGTATTAGTAATATTTTATTAAAATAAATTTCTAAAAAAAAAATAGCAAATAGAAAATGATCTACTTATATAATATGCCACATATATGTCTATAATTTTGTCTGTAATATCCCAAAGGGATGTAACGTAATGATAATAGAAGAGTTGTCTCGTTTTCACAATTCTTTCTATTATTCATGTATATAAAATGCAATGTCATTTTGTTTGTGTGTAACAGTTTTCAATATTTATACAAATAAAATAAAATGAAATAATGATGACGATAGGCAATTCGCCCATCTCTATGTAATGGATGGTAAAGATCTATTTTGATTAACCAAGTTGAAAAAAATAGAAACAATTTTTTTTCGCCAGTAATCTTTTGTGCTTTTAATCCGTTAGACCCTAACAATCTTCCTTTGATTTTTTAATTTTCAGAAAAAATGTTTTTTTAGGGTTTTATGAGGGGGGGGGGTTCTATTTACAATGTAACTGTATGGTAAACAGGACCATTACTTTCCATCCATTATATGGAATTGAGGCTTTGAAATATTCGGCTACTTCCCTTGTGAGGATTCTTTGATATTTTAATGACAATTTTTATGTGCTTTCATTAAGGTTTTTTGGCACATTAAGGCACAGAAAAATCGTCATTAAAATATCAAACCTAGTTAACAACCTTTGCAAGGGAAATAACATATTTCAAAGTCTCACTTCCATATGACGGACTGAAAGTAACAGCCCTGTTTTCCATACAGTTACATTGTAAATAGAACCCCCCTCGTAAAACCTTGAAAAACATTTTGTCTAAAAACTAACACCTTCTTTCATAGATTGTTAGGATCTAATGGATTAAAAGCACAAAAAAATATTTTGAATTTTTACTTTATTTTACTTTTAGTTTAGTTTAATATTCAGGAAGTATTTAACATAAACAAGAAAATACTGAGCAACATAATGTTTTTGATATCATATAAGTACAATGCAATTGTAAAATTACTTAAATATTGCTGTTGATTTGACAGCATGGGTAAACTAGTAATGAAATAAAAGGTTGTATTTTGATTTCTTCAAAAAAGTTATGAGATACAAATTACAACAACTGGGGAAGTCCAAACCTCTATTGGTTGGCGTGTTTTTTTTTTGTTAAGAGGAGGATACTCATCAAGAATATGAATTTTTTAATGGATGAATTAATCAATAAAAATAAATAAATATTTAATCAAAGCATTAAATGTGAATTTTCCATTTTTCTCTCTAGGGTGGCTTTGTGTTACATAACTTCAGTGAACACACTATGGACAAGAAATTACTACGAGCCCTGAAGGCCTACCTCATACAACACGGTGGGGCACCCGGACGTCCAGGGGTAAGATTTAGATTTTAGACCAGTGGTCAGCAAACTATGACCTTCGGGTCACCTAGTGACCCACCGGAAAATTTTACTGACCCAGTAAGAAAATTTTAATTTCTTCTTGAAAATGTATAACCAAAACTAAAATATACGACTATTAAATTTTGAATACAGAAATATATTGATTCCGTAGAGATAGATTATGTACGTCTGTACTGAATGTTACCAGTGATAAAAATTGTTGCGTAATGTTTTGTAATGTTATGATTCAAATCATCGGAAAACATTTTATATACCGTTGTTTTCAATACAGCATCTAATGGAAATGAAACATTTAAAAACGATTTTTTTCGTTTCACAAATTACCTTTTTGACCTGACTTACGACTGTGCATGAAGCTGATCACAATCATTATATCAGTAGATATGCTCATAACTTATATTGAAGCCATTAAAATAAAATTTGAAACCAGATTTTAGCATTTTAAATGCTCAGTTTTATAATAAAGCCAGATGAAATGAATGAAAATGTGTTGGAACTTCAATATTTCAATTTCTTTGGAATTTGAAATCTGGATATGGAGTTAATTGACTTCAGAAATTCAACATTATGGGCAGATAAATTTAAAGCCTTAAGAATACAACTTGAAAAAACTGATGAAAATCACTTAAGCATGATAGCTATATGCTGGGCATCACTTCCCTCCAAGTTTTCTTCAATAAAGAAAATAGTTTTTGCCTTATCAGCTTTTGGGTCAAGCTATTTATGTGGACAAGTGTTTTCCCTGATGAAGTTTATTCTCAATTCATCTCGAAACAGGTTAACTAACAAAAATTCAGTCATGTGTTCTAAAACCGACAAAATATCAACCGAATATCTCCAAGCTTTCAAAAGAAATGAAACGACACCATAGAAGTCATTAATGAAAGTCCAAAAATATATGATAAAAGGTGAACATGCCTGAATTGCTTAAAAACAAAACATTAAAAAAAAGTAAATTATTCGCTTTTAAGCACATTTGTGGGTTTGTATGTTTTCAGTTTTTTTAAGAGATGGTTTGCTGAATCTTCAAATCTTAATATCTTTTTTATTTCTCTGAAAAATTTTGCTGTAAAATACCCTATAGATGGGTTTGTATATTATATATAACTAGCTGGGCTACCCAGTGTTTCCCAAGAGAAAAGGGGGGGGGGTCCTCCTCACTGATTGAGCCAGCACACACTATCGGGCAGTGTTGCCAACTCCAAAAATATTTTTGCGCTAGTTTGACTGCCGAAAAGCGCCAAATTTTCTTAAATAGCCAATAATGGCCAAAACTACCCAAAAGTTGCTAAAATTGGTCAAAAATAGCCAGAAATGGCCAAAATGTTTTAGCTGAAAACGCGCTAATTTAGCGCTGTTTGCACTGCCAAAACAAGAAACGCACTAAATCTAGGGCGAAACCCGCTAGATTGGTAACAATGCTATTTTGCATCGGGTTTTGAACTCTGTCCACCGATTGTATTTACCTCGTTTCTCTCACTGATTTCTTTAGCGATAAAATCTTTTCAGATTTAATAGAAATATAGATTTTGGTAAAATTGACCTTAAAATGTGTGCTGTAGGTAAATTGTGACCTGGTTTCAGATATGCCTTTGTTTTCCCTCTTTGATGCATAGTTTTCGACATTTGAGAACACAAACACATACTTTAGTACTTTATATAATATAGGTGGGTTGCGGAATATTCACCAACAGCAAATTACCAATATTTTTCGAGATGTACAATTTATCAACATATATAATTTATTGAGGTTTCCAAAATTACAAAAAGGTTAAGAATTTACTGGAACAAAAATATATTAAAAGATTTGGCAATTATTCAGCGGAGAGGTGATGCTGTTTTCAGCTACTTTTGACTAAAAAGCGAGACATGACGTAAAAAAAAAGTTGAAAATTTGTATAAGAATTATTTTTATTGTAAGAAATATTCATCCCATTCGTAAAAAAAAAAGAATGGAGAATTTTTCAATCTAAAAATGGAGATTTTTGTCTTTGAAAAAGTTGTTTTCAGTGTAAACAATAGGACGTAATAGCATATAGAAAAAATAAAATTCAATAAAACTACAGATTTTTTTTGTTTGGGAACTTTGCTGTTTTCGTTTTTTTCAAATAGAATATATTTAAAAAGCTTATTTTATGGGTAAATGTTTTTAAATGTTTAAAAAAAAAACAACGAATATCTTATCAGTTTTTGTGTACTGTAAATAAAATTGTTTGTGAAATAAACCTTTATTATTATTATCTGTAATTTACACCCGTAACTAATAAAATTTTAAGTCTTTTAACTTTTCTAGTTTAATTAAATTGTTTGTTTGTGAATTTAAAAAAAAACTTTATCTATATTATTTAATTTTTGACTATTTACTATTATTTAACTTCATCTTAATTTTTTATTTGCTTTTTTTTTTTAAATCAGAAATTAAAATAAAGGTAAATTATTGATTTATCAGGGTCACAATCCTGAAAACAAAAACAACAAAAAAACTTGTGCCCATTTATTAAGTTTTAACTTTAAAGTCCAGATATAGGCTTTTATGGTATTTTTCTAGCATCACACCCACGAATTCTGGCCAATACACGTTTCCACTTCCACTTGTACTTGTCTTCATTGACTGGGGCAAGATACTCCAAATAATTTATCGCCCACCAACCACCACTGTTGACCGAAAGGTGCTACCCCCTCAGGAGTAACCTGACAATATAGCAGACAGAGCATATTGGAGCCCAGGCCAGGGTCACACCCCTAAAGAAAGAAAAAAATCTTTATCTATAACTTACATCTGAAACTTAACTTTTTTGGTGTAAATAAAAATGTTTATTTGTGAAATCTCTTTTTAAAACCTTTATTATCATCTATATAAATTCACCTGAAACTTATTGGGTATCTTGCAGTTTAAACAGCTACAGTATACATGTTGTATATAAAAGCACACATCATAACAATAAATAAATAATTTACCTTCATTTTAATTTCTGATTTTTAAAAAAAAGCAACTAAAAAAATTAAGATGAAGGTAAATAATAGTAAATAGTAGTCAAAACTTAAATAATGATAATAAAAAAGTAAGTATAAATATCTAAAAATTAAATTAAAAACATTTAAATATAGAAATGACACTGAACTACGACATGAAAAATCAACTGACGGAAACCTGTTTAAACTGCAAAGATACCCCTTAAATTTTATGTATCTAACTTTTTTAGCGTAATAACACTAAATAAATAATTTAACTTCATCTTAATTTCTGATTTTAAAAATGAAACTAAAAATTAAGATGAAGGTAAATAGTAGTCAAAAATTCAATAATGATTTACAATACTTCATCATCAAAAAAGTAAGTATAAATATCTAAAAATTAAATTAAAAACATTTAAATATAGAAATGACACTGAACTATGACATGAAAAATCAACTGACGAAAACCTGTTTAAACTGCAAAGATACCCCTTAAATTTGATGTATCTTAACCTTTTTTTAGCATAAATAAAAACAAAAATGTTTGTTTGTGAAATTTATGACCTTCTCAATAAGTTGTACATCTCGTTAAATTGTTACCGGTAAAGTGTTGTCGTTGAATCTGCCAGTTCCAAATATAGGTACAAAATTACATGAGCACAGAAAGAAAGGTAAATTTTTTAAAAACAAAAACTTTCAATTACATTTTCCAGCCCGCTAACCACTCAGCTGTTGAGCTAACATGATATTGAAATCATGAATTAGTGCCCAAAAGGAAATGTTAAAAAAACATTTTTTTTCAGGGAACGTGAACAAAAACCCCAAAGAAATCAACATTTTGTTTTTTTTCTGCATAGATATGTGCTATGGGTAAATTTGAGATATAGTGATTTCCCAATGTTAATGGATCTAACTCTAATAGTTTTTAGACAGACTTTTTTCAGAGACTGCAAATGCAGGCCCCAAAGGAATGGAGAAATTCTTTTTTTTTTTTCAAAATTCAACTGATGTCTGCTATAGGTAATTTGAGACCTATAGCACGCATCTTTAAGTCGAATTTTGCAAAAAAAAGAATTCGTCCTTTCCCCCTGAAAAAAGTCTAATTCATTTATTTATTTTTTTTGTAAATAGAACATCCTGTTTAAAGCCTGAAATTATTTTTTTATCAAAACTGAAAAATTCCAGGAAGGTTTGACTATAATATAGTTTGAAAGCTAATAAAATTGAAATGGAAAAAAAATTAAACTTTCGTCGTCAAAGTTTAAACATGGTCCGCCAATAACATTTACAATGTCTCTAACCACTCGGCTATTGAGCTATAATGATTTTGAAAAATTAGTGCCCAAAAAGAAATTTGAATGTGTGCAGGTTCAAATAAATGGTGAAGAAACCATCCCGGATGATTCTGATTCAATCAGCAGGTCTCTCATTATCTATGTCAAATTTTGCAAATAAAAGAATTTGTCCGTTCCTTTGGGGTCTGTGTTCACACTTGAAAAAGTTTTCATTTTCTTTTTTATGTGGGATTTTCTCAAAAACTATTAGTGTTAGATCCATAACACTATACATTTAATTCATATTGAATCACTGTAGCTACGATCACCGAGCCAACCAAACAACAAAAAACATGGTGGCTAGGTATTCTTACATTTTCACTCGTCTGTCTCAATGCTCCTGGTTACATTTTTTGGTATAGAGCCTTGAAAATTTACATGTGCACTCGAGTAGCCACCTTCTAAAAACGTTTTTTCATTTTTTTTGAAATTCGTCTTTTTTCACTTGTTTTTAGGGGGTGCTTGATTTACAATAATAATCCATCATGAAATGGACACATTATTTTTGCCACTGCCGTGACGTAGCATTATGACGTTGTAGGTGTTTGTGGCAAGCTTGGTTAGAATGAGATAGAGAGAGAGTGAAAGAGAGAGAGAGAGTGAGTAAGTATATGGTTTAATTTTTAATTTAAAAAAAATAAAAATGATATCCTTTTGGTCCTACACATTCTGTAACACCTGTTCATGTATGAAACTGACAACACCGCCTCAGTCACATGTCGGCACCTTTGATCTCGCCAAGCTGATGTATTGCTCTATGTAACCGTGTATAACTGTCTGAAGAGTCAGGGTTTGGTAGGTGGGTTAGTAAAGTCTAGGGTGACAAAAATGAAGCAACTAGGTTACAGTCATTCATTTTTAGGCAGAGGTGGCAATATTTAATATTTGTAACAGTCTTAATGCTTTAAAGATATATGTGCATAATTAGTGGGTATGAGGTGTAATTATTGCATTATTATCCCGGGGACAATAAAAATGTGTTCGGGACGAACAAATATCTTCCCTGGGACACCTCCGGGACGGAAGTGATTTTTTTTTTTTCAAATAATTTTTTTTTTTATTAAATCACTTCTGTGATAGCTGTCTGGGGAAGATATCTTTTCTTTTTTAAAAAAGATTTGGTGAGGACTGTTCTTGTCGTTTTGTTATGGTAGAAAAGTCAACTCCAGACTTGGACTAGAGTTTGACAATTATTTCCTCAACATTTTAATAGTGTTTTTATTATGCTACTAACAACGAACAACTATAGATGATAATAAAGTAAAGATACAACATTTTGATTTTGGGATGGTTTACATTTCTTTCGGGACAGTTAAAATTGTTTTTCGGGACGGTATTTAAAAAAGTTAGTCTGGACCACTGATGTGACCTCTGTTGGTCCAGTAAAATGTCTCGGGGGAACCCAGTATGCCGGAAAATTGGTGATCTACCTGTACTTGATTTCAGAACTTGAGAAGACTGCTTGTTACTTGGATTGTTTTGTTGATTTGAAAGACTTAGTATTCGCAAGTTGTTCACACTTTATCTTTCTTCTCCATTGCAGAACATGAGGTATGACCCTCTTTTTGGTGGATCAGGCTTCCATATTCCCCGGGTCCACGTGCCACTATTTCCTGAAGACAGTAATCACAAACACAGAACACATCGGCCTCAGGACACGTTCCAGAGAGATCTTTCTCATGTAGTCGAGCACTACCGTCGTGGGTCCCCTGCGCAGGCCAGCACCCATATGTGAACTCGTGAAATGAACTGAACCTCTCGCTTTCATTTTGTCTCACTTTCCATTCTGACATGGAAGGAGGGTCTTGATTTTCAGTGCAAGGAGAATTGAAAAAAAAAAAAAAAAAAAAAAAAAAAGAATTGAAAGAAATATTAAGAAAGAAAAACAAACCCCTCCCCCAAAAAAAGAGTTTCTCCCTTCCATGATCAAACATGGATTCATTGCAGGGTTTCAAGATTTGGCCAGAAGGGGAGATAATCCAACCTTTATCCCAGAGACTTACCCAACGTAGGCATTGGAATAGTGTCAGATTTAGAAATTGAGTGATACTCTTCATGAACCTCTGCCTCCAGACTCGCTCAATTTCCAAATTTGATGCTATTCCAATGTCTGTGTTGGGTAAGTCTCTGAGTTAAAACTTGGATTATCTTCCCTTCTGGCCAAATCTGCCAACCCTGCTTCATTGTCTTCCTTATCTTCAAAGAACAGAGCAGACAACAAGAGAGTAAACATTTTTGAGGACAAATATATTTACATTGTTTGTTGAATCAGGTTGGCTTAGTAAGGAAAAAAAAATCAAGAAATATATATTTTATCTATATACTAGCTGGGGTACCCGGTGTTGCCCAGGGGGAAAAAACTCTGAATCTAACAACACTGGAAAGCAAATTATATTTTATAGAGATTTCATTAAATCAAATATGGGGGTGGGGACAGTGCGCTAGCTTAGTTGGTAGATGCCCGAGCTGGCTATAGAGTATTACCGACCCTTTGATGGAGAATCAGGACAGTACAGCTGTCTGCAAATTTAATCACAGATCCTCGTGACAGTACGGCTGTCTTCAACTTTAAGCACAGATCCTGGACAGAATCAGATGTGCGCTGACTGTGGAGGTCTGCTACCCCTTCAGCGGAGTAACTCGACAGTGTAGCGGCCTGAACACATTTGAGCCCAAGTCAGGGTCACAAAAACAACAAAAAAACTTGCACAAACGTGCCAATTTATTAAATTTTAACTTTAATGTCCAGATATAGGCTTTTATGGAATTTTTCTAGCATGTCACCCTACGAATTCTGGCCAATACATGTTTCCACTAGTACTTGTCTTCACTGACTGGGGCAAGATACTTTCCCGACTCCAAATAATCTATCGCCCACCAATGTTGACCAAAAGGTGCTACCCCCTCAGGAGTAACCCGACAATATAGCAGACTGAGCATATTGAAGCCCAGGCCAGGGTCACACCCCTAAAGAAGAAAAAAACGATCTTGCATCTGCTTATTAAGTTTTAACTCCAGACTCCGTCTCCTCACCTACCTGTTTTCAGCCAAAGATAACCTCTCTCTGCTATCCTACTCCGAGTTTGTTTTCTTTTATTACGTTTTTTTTTTTTGCTAATTATACATTGTTTAGGTTTTTTTTTTCTAATTAATAATAGTTTGCATTACCAAAGAGGTAGTATAAACAGGTACTAATAGTAATTTTGTGGGAATTAGTAGTATAACAGCAAATAAGCAATAAGAATTAGTTAAAAGTATGAATTGATAAACCTAAAATGTTTGAAAATGACTATATGAAATCTGTCAACACTTGCTGGAATGGGAATAACACTATTAGATGAACACTTGAAACTTTGGCCCTGAAATTATGCAAAAGTTTGACCCCTTATATTCTGTGCAATGACAAACTACTTGTAACCATTTGCTGACCATTTTCTGTAAAGTAGGCTTTTTTTTTCTTTTTCTAGCCCTAGTGGCAACTCTAGGTAACACCCCCCCCCCACACACACACACACAGAGCCCGATAAGCCAAGAGACATCTTTATTTTTCTACCCATGGGGCCCTTTCCATAGTTGAAATCAACCAAGTGTGGATGTCTGTAACTTGAATCACAGTTCCTAGACAATCCAACAGAAGCAGATGTGTGCTGACTATGGGGTTCTGCTACACCCTCAGAGGAGTGACCGACAGTATAGCAGCCGGAGCATAATCGAGCCCAGGTCCAATCATACAAAAAAATCTGTGTCTACTTATTAAGTTTTAACTTAGTATAAGTCCAGACTTCCTCTCCCCACCCGCCACTCTGCAAGGATTTCAAACTCCCCCTACCTCCCAGATCAATTGTTTAGTCTTTCCAAAAGAATTTGTAAATTTGTTGACTTTTGAGATACCAAAGAAAACAGTTTAAAGTCAGATATTAGCATTAATAACAACTGCTATGACAAAATAACATTAATAAAAATGATAATATTATTAATAATGACACTTATATGTTGACACTACCTTTTGGCCAGGTATGTTAACGAAGTCCTCATCTTAGTCTTAGCAGACAAAGTTTGGCTGGTGCGTTTGTAAGAG
>VCCN01000819.1:5066476-5092940 GCA_006491835.1 Architeuthis dux | reverse complement strand
TGTTGAAGTGAATTCATCTTTACGCCAGGGGATTTTCCTGAATTCCCAAATCATACGATTGGATGGATTGGGTTAGCCACAGATGGACTTATCTATGTAATTAAGTTTTGCGCATATCGATTATTGACTGAATCCTTAGTCCTTTCTTAAGCTCACGTTCAATACAAGCACATCAAGGAAATGTGTGAATATTACACCCTTTTTTTTATTCTCTATGTTCATACAAAGTATGAACATAGACAAATTTGCCTAACTTTGTTTCCAAAATCTATCTCTTCTTAGGAAAAAAAGAAATTCACTGTGGAAAATCTAAACCTGGTACAAGGCCACAAAATGCTCTCAAATTAACAAAACAGAAAGGAGTTAGCAATACACTAAGGGAGCCATCAATTGCCCCTTCCTCCTGCACTCCTCAATGTGCAATGTAGTCTGGGAAGTGAATTCATCATTGTCAGCCTTTTAATGTCCATCGTTGGACATAGACCATCCCCAAGATTCTCCAGTCCTCTCAATTGTACGTGTCGTGGAGCCAATACTTTCTGAACTTGTTTAGTTTATCACACCATTTTATTTATGCCGGCCACAATTTTGCATATGATCTATGGGGATCCACTCTGTAAATCATGATGTCCTGAAATATATATTTGTGAAAGTAAAATTATAATTCACAGCAAATATATAAACATAGCACAGTAGACCATTCTAAGTAGGTAGTCCAAACAGTCAGTTTTTTTGGGCGAAAAATGTTGCAGTAAAGCTAATTTTTCCCTGTTTCTCAAGTGTTCATTCTCCATAATGTTGACTAATACAAAAATGTTATGCATGCCATAATAAAGAATGTCCAATTCTGAATCTGTTGGTGTCTTATTTGTCATCGTTTGACTTAAAAGGAATTTTACAGCGAATTTTCAATTTAATGTGTTTACTGTGCCCAAACTACGCTGTGACAGTTTTTTTTACTCTGGTCGGAAATAAAAGGTGTCTATAAATAAATGATTGCTGACACCTCCTCTTTCGATGTATGTCTTTGGAACCAATATCACGTAGTAGAAAAATAAATGTTCTTCATTTTTTTTTTGTAAGTGTTCAATTTGCTGTGAGTCTGCAAATGAATAAATAATCATAATTAGTGAACTAATAGGAGTAGAGAGACAAATGAGGTATCAAAATGTTCAGAATAACAAGACCTATAAGGGAAAACAGGTACCAGATGTATAAGATCTTCCTGTAAAAACTCATTGGAGTACCTATTCTAAGTTGTTTTTAAAAAATTTTGCATTAATAATCTTTCTCTCCAGTTATGACAGAAATGATATTCGTATTCTTTTTTTTTTTTGTGTTGACCCCTGATTTTTGGTCTAGAGGCTCATATTGTATTTCAGAAAAATCTCGCTAAATATTCTTGGATTCCTGTTTTCATCCTGAGGCTTTTCAAATTTTGCATGAATTAAATTTTCTCTTCAGTTATGACTTATTTTTTTACCAAACCATTTTGCCTTCAGTATAAAGTCAACTCTGTAATTGTTTGGAATACGTTTGGATACTCAAGCTTTCTCAAGATGAAAAGACTCCAAAAGTAAACTAAAATGTTTTTTAAAGATTCCAAAATTATCATAGATTGTTTCTACATGTCGAGTGGAGTATTTATGTCAAATTTCAAGGCTCTAGGCTGAATGGTTTGTCAATTATAGCACTCAAAACATTACAAGGGTCCAAAAAGATCTGATTATGATTTGCAAAATTTTGAAAGGGACATAACCAGCGATGCTGTACATCATAATTTCGTAGACCCAAACGATAAAGAAATACACACTCAAAAAGTAGATAATATGCGGATGCGCTTAAAGCATAAATTACACAGACAATTCGGAACATCTATTTACATGAATTGATCTGGAGAAATACTATTAGAAATAACAAGGAAAAAATATTTAATGATTTTTTATTATTAGTTTCGAATGTATATTCAATTTACTGTTCTGCAACCCTAACCCTAACCCTAGATTAGATGGAACTGTAAATGTCTGAAAGAGATTAGCAGCAGCTTAAATATGCATGTCTACTGAAGTTATCTCCCTTCCAAAATTTTAAAGACTCGATTATACAAACCTATTCCAAACAATTATCGCCAACTCCAGTTTTTGAGGGTAAAAGTCTTTTACTGAAAGAAGAGAACAACAAATGACACTTACTATACCATATAAAACACATTTCAGGAAACTTTAAAAATCCCCTTAAATCTTTAGGGTCAGTAAGCCTTAAGTACCAAAATGTAAGGCAAAAATGATTATTAGGCTTCTTTCTTTACATTGTAGAAAAAAAGTTTACACTGAAACGAGAAATTTTAGCAAGTACTAGACAACCCTGTGATCTGTTGGGCCACCCTTTGAGAGAAAATTAGTACAATCTGATGTGACTAGAATGAACCTGGAATTTTTACGCATTTGCAAATTAATAAATAAGGGAGACAACTCTATAATTAACATTTAATAGTTATCCCCCTTGACAAATCCATTATTATAATATAGATAGGGATGAGCTTGAATGTTATTAAGTTGTAAATTGCCCAGACTTTATTGCATTCTTTAAGTTAACGCATTTCAGGGGTACCTTAATTCAATACCTCTGGTTACAATGCGATGTTTCAGCTACTTAGAGATCACATACAGATAAACAGAATCCGACTTTATAGATAGTCTATACTGAAAATTGCCATTGACAAGGTATTTTTTTCCTGTCAATCAAAATAAAATGTTATTGTAAGACTTGACATTTTTTTCTTTTTAAATATAAATGGTGTGTAGTAAAACATAAGACTTATTACCTTCTATAAGGCTTTGTTAGACTAACAAAAGTACACGTAAGTTAGTTTAGTTTTATCTCGTCTACCTGACGAAAGAAAAAGAAAGGTATTTATAGGAGTCAAGTGGCTGCTTACCAGAATCGGTCCATTTTAAGAAAAGGCGATTTAGAATAGTACATTCTTCCCCTCCTTAAAATCAGGGATCTCTATAATGGAGGGACTTGCGGCACTCTCAAGCAGACAGCCACAGAGGCTTTAGAGGGGAGGGTTCAGTCCTTGGTCGGATATTAACAGGTCTATTGAACGTACGAGGGGAGAGCCACTTGCTTCCTTCGTTCCTTCATCATCTGTTGTCATTAGGTCACTGCCGCCATCTGGGTACACTGAAACGGGTGATTTGACAGCTGGTACAGGAGGTTCCCCTAATCCAGTTACTGTACAAGGGTAATCTTGGAGATCTGCCGGTTTCTCCTTTAGAAACGTGTTACCCGCTGGAGCCAAAGCACGCACAGAAACGGTCCATCGGCGAACTGCACGTGAGCATGTTGTGGGTTCACCTCTAACAACCCCACTTCATCGACAAGTGGGTCATGTTTACTGGCAGGTACGAAAAGAGTCTCTCATGGGGAGTGGCATTGGTGTCAGTACACAAAAGAGTCCTTATGGAATGCAATGCAATACGGCTGGTAGCACTGTCTGCCACTGAGATTCATGGAGACCCCGGGTAGCCAGGGTCACATGCTTCCATATTATGCCATTGTCCCACTCACATTGAGGGTTGTAAGGAGTCGTCGGGCTGGTAGCAATGCCTAAGTTGGTTAAATACTGCCACAGTTCTTTGGACATAAAAGAGAGTCTCCAGTCCGAATAGATGTAGGAGGGTGTCCCGGGTATTGGGAAAATCTGATCTAGGCACTGGATGACAGTGCCAGTGTTCCTATTTGGGCATGGAAAAATGCAAAGGAGGAATCTGGAGTACTCGTCTACCATTGCTAGTAGGTAGTGGTTCCCGGAGGCAGGGGGAAGAGGTCCCTTGAAGACTATGCAGATTCGTTCCATAGGCTGGATGGCTTTTATGAGGGGGGTTGAGTCTTGAGTATAAAACCGAGGCTTCAACCTAGTGCATTTGGGGCATTCTCGGCACACTTTTCTTACCTCTTTGATAGAGTAATTTAGGTTTCTTACTTTAATAAAGTGGGCAAACTGCGTAAAGCCAGGATGGCAAAGGTAAACATGTAGCTCTGACACCTTCTTGCTACTGATAGAGGCCACACAATGAGCTTGTGTGTGTCAGTTGGGATGTTGCTTTTACCTGGTCGGTAAACAGTGTCGTAATCGTAGCACCTCAACTCCACTGTTGGATCTTGTGATTTTTTATTTTTGCCCATTCTCTTTGAATGGACCATGTAATTTACCGCCTCTTGGTCTGTGATGATTGTGAAGCATTTCCCAGATAGATAGTGCAACCACTTTCTCACTGCCTCCATGATACCACAAGCCTCCTTTTCAACATTCAGTTTGAGTGCGAGTCCTGGAAAAGAATGCGACTGGGTAACCAGACTGGTTCAGAGTAGCAGCAATTGCCCCATCAGGGGCGTTGGTTTCAACAACCAGGGAGATATTTTCTACAATAGTGTGCAGCAAAGCCCATCCAATCTCTTCTTTATGGTTATGGAAGGCATTCACTGCCTCGGGATTGAGAGGAAAAGAAGTGGTAAAAATCAAAGGCCTAATTTTATCAGCGAATTTAGATATCCATTGGGAATAGTAAGAGAAAAGACCAATCACACAATGTAAGGTGGGTTTGTCCTGAAGAACCGGCAGTTCCCCCAAGTGGGTGTAAGTGCTCAGAGTCTGGTTTTATAGATCCTCGACTGATTGTATATCCGAATAACGTTATAGTGTCTGTTGATAGCAAGCTTTTGTCCTCATTCAGAGGTAGACCATATTTCCTTACTATTCCCAAATTGTGGTCATGTTCTTTCTTTGTCCACATAAACAAAAGTGGCTGCAAGCCCTTCAGAAGGAATGGTGTCATTGATAATTCTCTGGAAGCAGGCTATACCGTTAGTTACTCCAAATGGTATTCGCCTGAACTGATATATTGCTTGTCAGAATTTTTAATTGCTATCTGGTGGTACGCTTTTCTTAAGTCAAGAGTGCTAAAGAAGCAGTACTTAGCAACTTTGTTCACCACGTCATCTATTCGGGGGAGTGGGTAAGCGTCTAGTAATGTGAACCTATTTATGGTCTGTGAATAATCTACCACCATTCGCTTATGATTCTCTCCCGAGGCGACTAGGACTTTATCCCTGGGGAGTTACTGGGCTCAATTATGCCTTTCCACAGCAATCTCTTCATTTCAGATGCAATGAAGGTGTTATCTGTCTGAAGAACGCCAAGATTTTACAGCTATAGGTCTGCAGTCCGGTGTAAGGTGTGCAAACAGGGAAGTAGGTTGGACAGCCATGGCAGCCAGACCGCACAGTTAGCTTTGCCAAATGTCCTCCAAATGGTATAGAAATGCGCTAGTGTAGCCGTAGGAAGTCTTGACCCTAAATGACGTTGCAGTATAGGTCACAAAGTATGGTAAGTTTCACATTTGGGTAGATTTTCTCTCCCAATGACAATTCTGGATGAGAGAGAAGAAGCCATACCGACAAAGCCAGTAGCAGGAGTCACTCTCAATCCATATAGTTCCATGATTTGATGTTTAATAAAACTCTGAGCTTCTGGTGTCGATTGAAGCCTTGACTGGGACCCCATTGAGCACTGCATCCATGGTGGCCTGAGACAAGCTATCTAGAGAGGCCGTGATGATAGAGGTGGTCAAAGTTGGGGCAGCAGCTGCCTGCTCGGGAATACAATCTAATGGGGAAAAAACAAAAGCAAACTTATTATCCATGTACAGATCAACCTCCTTTTTTAAAAAAAGTGATTTAATCTTAAAAGCTCGACTTGTACACTAATATATAAACTACATTTTAATACCCTTTTTTCCACTCTGCCCTCAGCAAAAGGATAATAGTGGAGGTATAAATCTCCTGCAGTGAACTTTATGTAAATATTTCATTGAGTAATTATCATCTCTGCTGTTTAGTTTTGGGTTGGTTGTGTCAAAGAAAAATGATACAAATATAATCTAAAAGTGACTAAATAAAACCTACTTCCAATGCCATTCAGTTCAAGGCAATAGTCTATTTCCAGGAGAGTAAAGATTAATTTATATTATTAGGCGATAAAAAATATCTACAGTTATAATTAAGTTTAGGGCTGTCTTTTTTATGGGCAATTTAGTCTTGATCTTTGTAGCAATGCGTAAAATCTCTAGACTTGTTTTATGAGAAGCTGATATCTAAAAATGTTAGCAATGTTAGAATGGGAATAAAATTTCTTTCTATAAAATTCTCAGTTCTCCATCAGATCAGCGCACCAAGAAAAAAAGCTTCGGTTAATATTCATCTCTTTCATAGAAGATAGTTTTTAAATTCTTTTAAAAGAACTTTGACTTCATTTTTTATTTATTTTTATTATATAAAAAAATAGGAGCTATTTTTGCTGTGTAAGATTTTCTTTGGGATGTTAATCTTAAAAATTTGCTTTTTGGCAATTTTTCTCATTTTTTCATTTAAATTACACATGCAGAATAAAAGAAATACTCTTGAATGTACTTTTAAAAAAAGTTTTAAGCATTTTATTTGTGAGAGAGTAAAATTTACTGTTGGAATTGTGACTAATAATAAATTGAAGGTTTCAGTAATAACAGTTTAGTGACTGGCTTATTTCTTTGTGAGATTAAGCAAATGGAGAATTTTTTAAAAATTTGATTATAGATGCCAGAAAGGAGGGTGGGGGAATACCCTCCTTTCGTATTTCTTTATATAACCTTTTTTATTTATTTTTTATTTTTTTAAGCATAACAAGCAACCCCCACCTGCCAACATGCCTATGATTAATGCTAGTGGCAAATAGTTACTGGTTTGAAATTAAATAGCAAAAAAAGTACCCGAGGAAGATTTTATGATGCAATGAAGATTAGTCTTGTTTAAAATATTTTATAATAATTTTGGGTCAAGTAAAGATCAGTACCACTTTTCCTCTTGGTGGTACTGTTACTGATCTTTACTTTGTTCGATTGGGTGATACTAATCTTTACTTGGTTCAATTGGGTGGTACTAATCTTTACTTGGTTAGGTTAGGCTATTACAATATTCTAAGAGATCTTTAGACAGTGTAAATAGCCCAACCATCTAAGCAACTGCCTAACCTAATCTTTTAAAGCTGAAATTGGAGCTTTGGGTCATGAGAATCCATTTAAGACCAGACAACATTTTCAGAAATTACCGGAAGTCACATGATTGATGTCATCAAAAAGGCCTATACTTTCTTTAAAATGTTGATATCGTCGAACATATAAGTCACAATCAGATAAAAATTGCATCTAGATAGAGCGAAGTAAGACCTATCAAATGATGTATAGTTTGACAAAATACGGCATAATATTTATTTTTAGATTATGTCATCATTTTTTGCTAGATTCAGTTATTCCAAACAGTAAACAAT
Organism: Architeuthis dux; assembly: GCA_006491835.1. Lineage (NCBI taxonomy): Eukaryota > Metazoa > Mollusca > Cephalopoda > Oegopsida > Architeuthidae > Architeuthis > Architeuthis dux. The sequence continues at coordinate 5,085,574 of VCCN01000819.1, read as the reverse complement.
ATTGTATTGTCAGTGTAAGTATTTGAAAGTTCAAATATTTGTTAATATAGGGTTAAATAATGTCGAAGGTTCGTTTTCTTGAAAGTCACAGTGAAATGACTATTATATAGTAAATGCTTAACTAATGCACCTGCAAACAATTTATCAGATCCATTCATCTCCAGAGTCTCCACTGGAATGAAAGTCGGAAACCTCCCAATCACTCTCAGATTCAGTGTTAACAGCTGTTGAAGTCATCAACTCCAATTGAATTTCCTTCCTCTTTTCTAGATACTTTTTCATCAGCTTGGTGTTCTGTTACTTGTACTTGCTTCTGCTTCTATGTTTTGTTAGACTCTGTAGATCCACTTGTTTGCTATAACTTTGATATAACACAATATAAACGCATACAGTTCTTGGGATCTTATATTCAGTTTTATTTACACACGAACATTGACATCTACATGCTAGGACACCTAAACCACTAACTAATTTGAACACAGTAAAATATCAGAAAGAGGACACCCGAAACGGGAGAGTTCCACTACGGATCATTAACAAAGAAAGCTAACACTAACAGTTATCTTTCTTTGTATATGATATATTGACATGTTTAATTTCGCAGGGCTCCTTACTCTTCTCCTTTTACACTTCCTCTTCTATGTGTTCTTCACTTTCTGCATCAACATAATCCATCTTGTCATCTATTTCCTTTCTCTCCGTGTTCCTTTTACACAATGATGGTGGCAATTGATTTCTCATGAACTATAATGGTATGACAAGTTCTTGCTTTTCACACCATTTCCATTCATTTGCTGAAGGCAACTTCAATGCAGTGTTAAATCTCTGTGAATCGACGAGAATTTCCAACCTCCAATAATTCCTCTAAAACCCTTCACTCTCAGTGCTTCGAATGCTGAATTATCCTGCTGTTGTAAAGGACACAAATAAACATGTTGATAGCTATAATATCTGGCATAATTTTGGTGATTGAATGAGATGTGGTTCAGCATATCCCTCTCAGATGTTGCACTATTTCTTTCACTTACAACTGATACCATTGCAAACATTGAGGAAACATTTGCTTCAGAGATATCCTCTGCTTTGGTTAGATTGGTAAGTAGACTTTCAAATTCTGATGAATTGATTACCTTCACCATTGTACTTGAGCTTGGTTCTTTACTTAGAGAAACAAGCAAAGACAGCAATTCTGGTGCTGTGTTGGTATGACAAGCTATTATTTCCTCGACCTTGAACTGGACAAGAGTATCAAAGCATTCTTTATAGACTCCTGCATCTATAGTAGTGACGTCCTTCAAAGACCTGATCTGCTGATCCCAAGGCTATCAAATCAGAGTCAATGCACCATTACTTGTATATTCTGCAACTAATGCTGTTTGAACAGCAATTTTAGTCTGATATGCAGTTGGTGAAATCCTCCCATCAATGAATTTCTCAGTTGTACTGTTGGAGACCATCTTATTGAAAGATGTCCAAGAGTTGAGTAAAGGTAATTCTTTGCCATCCAATCCAAAAGGTGGAAACTCAGCAGCAGATCCTGCTACATCTTTTTTGAAACATGCATCAAGTTCCTCTCATGAATTTTCATCATCACTATAATTTGCCATAGGAGGAAGTCCAACACGTTTTCCAATGTAGTACAGTGCTACCTCTGCTGGCTCACTGTCTACGTTGTCAGAGATATCAAGTTGTAGTTCTGTTTATGATCTGGTTTGAGTAATAGACTCCTTTTCTTCTTTAGTTGGTAGTTGAAACAAAGTCTTGATTGTATCATAAGTGGTTCCTCAACCTGTCAGTGTTTCTTGCCTTCCATCGATGTTGTCTAAAGTACTATGCATACAAACTCTTTTGTGCATGTTTGATGAAAGCAGCTGCGTTGAAGAGACCATTCCTGACCATGCCATGTTTTGCATTTTTATATCTTGATAAGAAATAGTGTGATTGCATTTATGCAGCATATTTGTAACTTCCTTGCTGCTAGTCATTCTATGAATGACAATCTGCATAACTGCTTGCTTTGGACTAGGCTCTCTTGTGATAAGGCTCTCCCAATCGCTTGCTAGTGACCAAATCTTTATAGCTTTAATGTGGGAATTTGTTGTAGCATAACCATATTCATTCTTCTCAGCAAAATCATACATAGTATAGTAGATGACATTGTAGAGACTCTGCAGTGACCCACAGTCAAACATTTCTATCAATTTGTTTGGAGTTAAAGGCCATTGTTTCTTGTGTTCAGCTGAACTCTGCAACTGTCATTGATTCATTCTGCCAAACGATTTTGCTAAATGATCATCCCTCAAGCTGCAGCCATGTAGAGCTGCAATTGTATATTTGCAAGGATTCATATTGGCTGCATATAGTTTCCTGGAATTCTTGGATTATTTTTCTTTAATGTAGATGTGTGCTCAATAGAAGGTATTAACAACCCCTGTTCGTTCTTTACATCTTCTAAAAACTCATTAAGAAGGAATGCAGACTTGTCACAGATAATTCAGGTTTCTTACTTGGTAACAAAATGCTTGCAAAATGTCTTGTTTTCTTTCAATATCGAGATCAGTCTCAGTAACTTGCAGTTTTGCTATTGCAGACTTTATGTAGCAAGACTGATGATAAAAAACATAAACTGCAAATATGTTGTGAGATTGGCCACTCAAAATAATATCTAAGCATTTCGCTGGTTGGTAAAAATGATGTGACGGAGCCTTCATGTAAATCTCTTTCCTTTCCATAATTTTCATCATCACTCTTAGAATTGCATATAAAGCAGTGACGTTTTACCAGCAAAACATTTTTTTGCTGTACGTGCTTCAGTTGCTTCTGACGAAACAGTAACTTCTTTCTCTGTTTCAGAGATATTTTGAATTTCCTATGTGTTAGTATCAATAGTGCCAAAACCTTTTATTTAGTGACCACTGTTACTTGCCAACTCAGTTCAACACCTTTTGTGAATCTTTCCTAATGCCTCTTCCAGATCTTTAATTTTCTTGTGAACTTCTGTAAAACAATGTTTAGGCTCATGGATTGGAATGTTTATCCTCAACCATTTTTCAGCGTCGGTTTTAAATCATGTCCAGCCCTTCTCTCCTAGATTTTGTCATTTTTCCTTTGCTCCGATAACACCATTGCATATAATGCAGGGCCATTCAGTTTTTTCTAGTTTCCGGACTTGGTAATGGTTTTGAAGCCTACATCATTGTTCTATTTTGGTTAACTGAAAGATTATTAAATTAAGGTTGTTTTAATGCTTGAAGTCTGTTTATATAGCTTCATAAATGTAATGAAAATATTATTTTATATCAATCATTTTACGCTCATACAATTCTTTTCGAAATATTTATAGTTGAAATCTTTTAAAGAAATGAAGAGAAAGCCAATCATTACTTACATTTAACAAGCACAGCCTGCAGATTGATGCCATTTAATTTGAAAGTCTGATTCAGCAAAGAAAAATGATGTCATAATCTAAAAATAGAAATTCTGCAGTATTCTGTCAAATTATACATTTGGTAGGTCTTACTTGGTATCTGATTGTGACTTATATGTCCAAAGATATCAAAATTTTAAAGAAAATATAGGCCCTTTTGATGACATCAATCCTGTGACTTCCAATAATTTCTCAATGTTATCATATCATAGCTCTTACTTCGCTCTATCTAGATATGCAATTTATATCTGATTATGACTGAAGATATGTCCGAAGATATCAACATTTTTAAAGAATTTTTAAAGACGTTATCAACAGGGTGTTAGCCAGGAATTTGATTTTCCCCACCATTTTTTTAGGATTGGGAAGTTTTGTAAGGTCCGCATTTTTGTATTTGTATTTAATTAAAAAAGACAAAAATGACCAAAAAAACGTCAAAAAGACACTAAAAACGGTCAAAAACACGCTCGGCTTAATTGGGAAAGTGGGATTAGGTTCCTATTAGGAATTAGCTGTTAAACGGCTAGTAAGAATGCTGGCTATCACCCTGATGAATCATGTGACTTCCGATTATTTCTTGAAATGTTGCCTGGTCTTAAATTGATCCTCCTGACCCAAAGTACCAATTTCAGCTTTAAAAGTTAGGTTAGGCAGTTGCTTAGATGGTTGGGCTTTTTACCCTGTCTACTGGGGTACACTGCCAGGCAGACACATAGAGGCCATCTGTTTAAAATGGCGCAGGCCCCATGATGTTTAAAAAATGAATGGAGTTTAATAAATTGTTATAAAATCAATTTTTTTTGCTCATCCTTATCTTTAATGGTGCTGATCTTAACTTGGTCTCATTGGATGGTACTAATCTTTACTTGGTAATATTGAGTGGTACTGATCTTTACTAGGGCACCTTAGTGGTGCTGATGTTTACTTCATCCATAATCTTTATAATTTGGGATGTTCTAATTTACCGAAAACATTGCAGTGTGAGAGTGAATTTAAGTCTCTTGTAACAGTAAAATGGTTAAATTGTGCCATCAGATGCTAAAGTGATACCTAGCGTTGAAAGTTAGCAATAAAGTAGGAAATGCAAATTTTCCCACAATTCATAAGCACTTTGTGTTCATCATGGTTTGCATATCATTAATACCATAATCCAGGGTGACTTTAGATGGCGGGACTTTGGACTTTTTTTGCAAAAGTCGTCCTTTGAGTATTTCTTGGGTATCAAAACTGCTGAAGCAGTGGTTTTTATTTTGATATTGGGATTAATGTCTCTACTTTCCAAATCAACTTGATTTGATTCTGTAAGCTGAGTAGAATTTGTCTGAGGTAAAGCTAACGGGGGGCCAACTGAACACCCTTGAAAAGTATACAAAAGTGTACTGCCTGTTATTTCTCTCTTACTCTTTAATTTGTATCATATATGTTTTCTTTGCAAAATTAAATAATTAATGTACACTAATTGCACAGAATTTTCATCTTTCTTTTAGCTTAAACCCATAAAAATTGACCTTTTTAAAATAATCCTAGCTTTTCTCTTATTTCGGAATGACTGTTGTCCAATTTACAGTACGTCAAGGTAATTTCCCATCATGGAATTGTGCTGACTAATCCTGTCTCAAGTGAAGACAGGACATTTTGATATGTGATCATTGATCATCCTGTTAAAAATGAAATATTTGAATTTTTAACATTTTGACATTCACTAATTGATTGATAACTTGTAATTTTATGGGATCTTGGGATAGAAGACAATTGCATTAGGGTCTGTAATTCACCATCTACAGCTACAATCAGATTTATTAATGCTAAGCAAAAAAATGTTTTAACTGAATTCATCCAAAGTCACCCCAAGCCTGGGTGACTTTGGACAGCTCAGATTTTGAATTGTCGTGATCACAGAAATTGTGTTCCAGGTTCCCACGTGATTAGATCTCCTCTATGAATCGCTCTAGGTGAGATAAACATAAATGATTTTTCAAAACTGTTCGTATCTAGTCAGTTACATTTTTCACTAAAAATATCTTCAAAGTCACCCCAGATTACGGTACTGAGTAGTGAGTGCCCCATACTTGTGGCCTTATGCCAAGAACTCTTCACACTAGTGTTCTCATTTTTGCTGTTCTTATCACTACATTCAGACCCCTTTGTGAAAAAATATGACCAAAAACTGAGTATATAATATCACATGCAGTTGTTATTGAGAATATGTGGGAGAAACCAACTGATACCAAAAATTAGACTTGAAAATCCATAATCTGAGATGATACCATGAGTTTGGGTATGGCAGAACAGAAATGGAAATAAATGGGGAGCATTCTCTTTGGAATGTGGTCAAAACAACAGATAGGGAACTTCGCAAAGGGTGAAGAAGAGTCTGACAAAGGGCAGCAGAAGCAAACCCAATATTGAAATGGGTCTGGTTAGTCACTCAATAGAAACTGTTACATGACCAATGCCTTTTGGCAGCATGCTGCGTTGGGGGTGATCAATTAAAAAATGGAGTAATCAATGAATAAGTTACTTCTCTTGCCTTTTGTTGGATCACTAAAAGGTGTGAATTTTCAAAAAAAACAAGTGTGAATGCTGCCGGACACAAATAAGGGACTGATTTAGCATAAACTTGCATTGTGAATTGAACACCCCCACTAAAACTTATTTTTATGGGGAATTATTAAAAACCCAAATTGTTTTTTCTAGACATAATAAAGAGTAAATGTTTAAATTTTCAACCCTCTAGCTCCATTTTTTTGAAGTCTGTATGCATGACACATACATAGCCAGCCAGAATCACTTGAAGAAACCTATATTGACGGTTTCTAATAAAGGCTATGTGGATACTTATGCTCAGTATAGTGAAAACAACCACAAGGGCCTTCCATAACTGAAAAATAGTATAATCAATGTTTCATGCAAGTTCTGGGAAAATTAGCTTGTGTGTTGGTACATGTAGCCTGATTACCCAGGTCTGCAGGAATCTTTGACACACAAATCTAGAACCATTTATAAGAAAAACAGAACTGACCAGATGAATTAGACACCTACAGAAGGCCAAAGAACACTTTGGTCAGAGTGTAGTGATGATAACAGCAAGGTTGAGAAGATTAATCTGAACAATTCCTGGAATGCCATGCATATTTCAGACAATATTCTTTAAAAATGTTATTCAATTTTATACTTATTTAAGTTGTCTTGGTAAGCAAAATATTGAGGTTTATGGGTGGAGTTGGAACTTGAACATGTCTAACAATTTAGATTTGTTTTTCCAGATTTTTTTGGTGGTATGTAATATCCTTATGTCAAGTTTTGTGTGTTGGGGATAGCAGCGGTTTTCTTTCCTTTTTTTTTCTTTTTTTTCTTTTCTTTTTTTTCTTCTTTTTTTTTTCTTTAAAAAATTTTTTTTTTAATTAAATTTAATTAATTTAATTAATTTTTAACTGATAATTGCAGTTAACATTTTATATATACAGGAAATCCCAGAGTTACAAATAACTTGTACTTACGAACGAACTGCCATAAAGAAATTTAAAAAAAATCTAATTACACACAGACATTGGTTTGTAGTAACGAACGGTGCACTACTTTGAAATGCACTATTTTGTAACACATCTCCAGTGGTAACATTTTAGAAACTGTGTATTTGGGGCTAAAAGTTTCTAATACAAATTCTAACTGTACAGTGGTTTACCTGGTGTAAACAAGTTTTCAAACACAAATATCTCTGAGTTTATATTGTTTGCACAAATAATTAAGTAAAAAATGTCTTACCTGTTCCTGTTTTCAAATTAAACATTATGATTGTATTTTAAATATTTTCTTCATAAATTATTTTATTTCTTGAATTTTACAAAACAAACAATAATTTACTTAGATATAAATTTATACATAAATAAAAACAACACGAATATAATTTATAAAAATCAAATCAACACCAGCATAAGTTTTCGTAGGGGAATTCTTTTGTGAATGTCCTTAATTCTTATTAATAACACAAAGATTATTATAATAAAATTGACAGGTCATGAGTTTTGAGTATTTTTATTGACACATGTAGCTTTGTTGTCAAAAGTCTAAGACCTGATACAGATCACAGTAGACGTTAACGTTAACGTTTGTTCAACCTTTTTGCTCCGTTTGTATTGACTAAAAATAAGATTTTAGTTTTTACCTTCACCTTCATCAAAACAACTAAAATTAGGATGAAGGTAAAAATTAGTCAAATTTAATAAAAAGTGGTATGTTACAATACTTCATCCAATAATAATAAAGATTGATTTATAAAAAATACTACTAGGTCTGATGTGTAAAACAACATAAATATGGCGCAGAGAGTCGGTTGTAGGGAGTGAGTTTATAAGTGTGAATCAGCTTTTGCTAATCCATGAAGTCTTCATGGCCGATTGATAAAAAGCAGCTAGGTGTAAACTAGTCTCCCTTTAGCAATGAGGGTGTGAGTTCAATTCTCACCGAAGGCTTGCTCTTTATTTCTGATTGTGCTGTTATTTGTTGCCATAGAAACGGTGGCACGAATTAATAAGTCGTATAAAAACAACTAAAATTAGAATGAAGGTAAAAACTAGTCAAATTTAATAAAAAGTGGTATGTTACACAATACTTCATCCACTAATAATACAGAATGATTTTATATAATTTCCATTATGTTTTGAAACATAAAACTTTCATTGTATTTAGTACAAATGCGAAGACATGTTCTCACAAAATTACAACTAACTAGCTTCTAAAACGAGCTCACACCTAGAAAAATAGAATTATAAAGAAGCCCAGATTTTTGGGCTGGTTGGAAATTTTCTGTTAAGCTAGCTAAAACAGGAAGTGTTTACAAACCTATGTACGAGTGCTAGCGATATAAGGGGGTAAGGTGACCACAGAATGGGGCAGTTACCGATGACGATGCTTCACTGAATGTCCACTCCTTGGCACTCAACAGTCGCCACTAGTCATTAACTACCGTATTTCTTTGTGTACAACACGATTCTTGTATAATACGAGTACTAGATTTACAGGTGAAAAATAGGTATAAATTGTAGCCTCTTGTATAACATGGGTACTCGGTTTGGCACTAGTCTGGCAGTCCCACATGTTTTTCTGTTTTGATGTTCCAAATTTGTGTACTGCAATACTGCAGTTATACAATAAGTGCCCACTATTTTTATCTTGTGTACTGTTACAATGGTAATTTTTAAAATTTTATAAAAAAAAAAAAAATCACATAAAATAACTCTGAATTATATCTAACTTTTGTACACCTTGTGCACTCAATTTGAAGCCATTATTTTTAAATTTAGTTATTTTTGAATTTGATTGTTTTAATTTATTTTAGTTACTTATTGGGTATTTGTGTTGCACATGTTTCACAGGAAGAAAGTGAATGTTGTGGTACTCAAAAATTACGGTCAATCATTTCAACCCTTAGACCCTGCACCTGAACTCCTGAGGAGACAAACTCAAATTAATTTTAAAATTTTTTTTTATTCACTGACTACTGAAATAGTTTTGTCCCATTCATTTCATTTTTACAGTTTGTTAGCAGCATAAGTCAAATACATTTCTTAGTGGGGGTGGGAAAGGGAGTTGCGTCACCTCTTTCATCAAATGGGCTTAATTTTAGTACTGTTTAAAGAAATTTTCTGCGGATATTTGTGTATAGTCTGAGCGAAAATAGGGGAGTGGGGCCCTATTTTCGCTCAGACTTTGATACAAGATTTTTTGTGTTATATGCGAAGGAATATGTTAAACTTCTTTCTGTGACTCTTTCGACTGTCTATAACTGTTTTCCTAACAATTTCAATCTTGTAATCCTGCTTCCATAGCATAAAGCCGCTGCACGTGATGGTGAAAAGAAAAGAAAAACGATCACGATTGAACAGAAACTGGATATAATAAAGGGATCGGAGAGTGGTGAAACACCATCGGTCATTCGAAAAGTGTTTGGCTGCAATCAGTCAATGATCGAAACAATTTTAAAGGACAAAGTGCACATGATGGAATATGTAAAAGGGGTTTCCTGATTATCGTGAAGCAGCGCAGTGGTTTGATCATTGAAATGGAAAGGCTATTGATAATTTGGTTGGAGGACCAAAATCAGCACTGTATGGCTATTAGCCTAGCCTTATTTAGACAACAGGCTCAAAGCCTTTTCAATGATTTAAAGGATATAAAATCCAATGCAAATGTGGGAAAGAATATAAGGGCGAAACCAGCTGTTCCCTGAAAGTCAGACTCCAAGAATGTAAGAAAGCCATATTCAAAGAGGAAATAGAAAAGTCTGATACGGCAGATTAAATCTGGGAAGAGAAGGCTCAAAATAATAAATAGGGAAATTGCTAGAGCGTGAACAAATTTAAGACAATGGTATGCACTGTCCTAATAGGCGAATATATAATGCAGACCAGTGTGGATATCTTTGCTTAGCACAGGAGGGTATTAGAAACATCACTGTTTATTAAAAAAAAATGGAATTGCCTGTGTTACACAGGTTGCTGAGAATGGAATTGTTTATATTGTACTGAGTACTGTGTATGGGCTGATCCAATCAGTATAGTTACCACTATTTATTTTCTGTTCACCACCATTTTCTAAAAAAAGAGACCTCCTCTTTCTTTATGTATTGTACACCTGAAGAAGGCTGTAGAATGGGTTGGCTTAAACATTGTGGTAACAACAAATGCAATAAAAAGGTTGAGTTCAACAGTTTGAACAACGATTGGAAAATACTAACTGCAACCAGTATTTAGCCCAGGACAACTTGTTTCTTATTCCGGATTCAGAGCATTGCTAAATGCAAGAATTAAAGTCTGTCAAGATAAGAAGAATGGCAAATTCAAGATGCCTCCTTCCTTGATTGCTTCATGATTTTATTAGGTTGTTCAATCTTGGCTAATTTTAAGCTTAACATTATTACCGTTTTTGGTTTTTTTTTTCCCAATATTTGTAACTGATATTTTGAAATAATATATCGTTTGTTGATTATTCAGTAAACATTTGACTCTATTTTACCATGTTTTTATGGCAAGCTTTTCGACTCCTGATTTTTGCATTTTATATTTGAGTTCAAAATTTCCATATTTGGAACCAATACTGTTAGTAAACAGTAAGATTTTGGTTTTTCAAAACATTTGCAAGTGGAAATTTCAGAAATTGTCTGTGATGGAAAGTGATCCAAAAACTTCAAAGAACTCTCAACCAGCTTCACTGTATCAATTGAAATCGTTAAAAACTATTTAAGCGTGATTGGCAAGGAAAACAAAAAGCTTGATAAATGCGTTCTATTTGAATTGAATGAGCAACAAAAAGTCAGATGTATGGAGGCCTGCATTAATCATGTTCACCAGTATGAAATGAATCCATTTGTTACATTGTCTCATATACTTATGGGGTACAAAGGATTTTGTATAATAACTGGAGGAGATTTGCACAATGGTTGGATGCATATGAGAACCTGAGACTGCACGATCATCCTTGGAAGATTATGCTGTGTGTTTACTGTTTGATGTATCATAAGTTCTTTCAAAGTAGCCAAACAATAAATGCATGTAAATGTGAAGACCAGCTTGAGAGAATCCATTGAAAACTAAAAGAAAAAACAGTTGGTTTGGTGAATAGAAAGGCTGTTTGTATTTGTTGTCTGACAATGCACGTTGCTAAAATGATGTTACTAAAGGTGAATTAGTTGAAGGTAGAGACTTTATTGCACACTGCCTATTTACCCAACCACTCTCTCACGGATTACCATTTCTTTCAAGCATGTAGTCCAGCTCTTGAGTTTGTCAGTTCTTTAAATGAAGAATTCTTTTGGATGGAAATTGATAACTTGCTGCCAAGGTGGAATAAATGTATAGAATCTGTGTGTGTGTGGTGGGGGGGGGGATATTCTGATTGAATAAATTTGTTCAATTCATTCTGTTTAAATGAATTGCCTATTTCATGTTGAACAATTTGAAATTGTACGCCTCACTTCTTAACACATTAACTTCAGAAGGTGGCAAGTGTAATAGTTATCCATTGCAAGATAAGAGCCCTGACTCACAGATAGAACTGGGCTCCAGACTAACTTTTTTCACTACCGTCCCGAAGAAATGTAAACGGTCCCAAAATCAAAATGTTGTTTCTTTACTTTGTCTATAGTTGTTAGTTGTTAGCATAATAAAAAGAGCATTAAAATGTTGAGGAAATAAATAATTGTCAAACTCCAGTCCAAACCTGGGGTTGACTTTGTTTTTCTACCATAACAAAAACAAAATGACAAGAACAATCCTCACCAAATTTTAAAAAAAATTATATCTTCTTGGGACAAACGTTAATTTTGAGCCCTGCAGTTAGCCATAGAACTGCAATGACGGAAATTTCTGTTGTCCACAGTCAATGGGTTAATTAAAGTGAGCTCATTTCTTACTGAGTGTTCTAGAAATGCCACATGAGCCAAAGTAGGCTTTAGTCAATAAATATCAATAAACAAATCAATCTTGTTAGCAAAATATTGATTGTTAATGAACTACTCTATATAAGACAAGCATTTGATTTAAAAAAAAAAAAAAAAAAAAAAAATATGCAAGTATTACACTGCAACCAATGTGCTGGTATTATGACTTGGGGGCTGACTACTGAAGTTCAGTATGTACAGCTATGGGGCATGGATGAGTTGCAATGAGCGGTAGTCTTCCAAATAGCTTTATAAACCATTCGACTTCTAGTCCAGCATATACAGTACTTTCATCTTTGATTTCTAAGTTTTTTTTACAGACTTTCATTTATGTTCATTTTTGAATGCTTAAGGAATGAATGTAACTTTGAAAATAGTTTTTGTTTGAACATTTAAACTTCCGTTTTTGTGTTGTTCTTGTTAGGCCACAATCTTTTGGCCAATCCACTCTACAGTGTTCTTCAGGTGTATAATCTCTAAAGAGAAAGGTCTCTCTGTTTTTTACAAAAGAGAGTGATAGACAAAAATGTCCTCTCTGTCTCTCTCCTTACGGATTATATACCTGAAAAAGGAGAATTGATTGGCCGAAACGTTGTGGTAAGAACATCAACCGCACAAAGGAGGAGCTTCAATTGTCTGAACAAAGCTTTGAATGTTAATGACTCTTCTCAAAGTTATAGATAGTAGGTATTCTTGTAGGTAATACTTGATTAGCCAGCAAGCAAGTGTAATTTATTTTAATGTCATTTGTAATGCCCCACCCCACAGATTTTAGCACGGTCATTATTATTCGCACTGCCATTTTGTTTATTTCTGTAGACTCCTTGCGGAGCATAGTGTTGCAACCATTCTGCTGTGGTTTCAGTAGCAAGTAGGTTTTTTTTATGGGGTGGTGTTGCTAGCCCAACCCTTCTCCTTTACCAGGGCTTGGGACCAGCTATGATGACTGCATCTCTAGTTTTTTTTCTGTCAGAGTAACCTTCTCTTATGGACTGACTTACAGCGTTAAAGAGCTCCAACTGCCCTGCTATTTACCCATAGCTCGGGGGGGGGGGATTCATGCCTTTCCCAAGGGCATTAGTAGAAAATAATGTTTTTATTACCTTCCTTGATATGAAGAATTGTTATCATTAGAACTGCTGCTAGGCACTCGTAAATACTACTTAAAAATCTTAAAAGTATAAAGGTCCCTGACAGAAAACCGTTGAGAGAGAGATGGGCCAGAAGATGATTGTCTCTCACAACCGATTTGGTATGCTGAACTACCAGAGTGACAATTGTTTATTAGGACCGTTAACTCAGAGATACCCGATTTAAAAAAAAAACTTTTACTTATTTATTTAAAAAAACTTTTACTTATTTATTTAAAAAACTTTTTTTTTTATTCAAACCATAAAATTCTTAAAAACATTATATATTTTCAGTAATTAGATGCCAAAGAACCTGTATAACAATTTTCATTCTAATCGGTTCAGCAGTTCCAAAGTTCAATATTTTTTGCATGTTGACATAGTTATTTACATATAAAATGTAAAACAAACAATCGGATTGACCGTAACTCACCATTTTTTTTCAATTCCTGGGGTTTTGTCAACATTATAGCCAAATTTCAGCAATATTGGTCAAGATTTGAGAAATGTTTCCCAATTTTAAACAAAAACATTTTTGCTTATAAAATCTAAACAAACAATCAGATTGACCATTTTATTGTTGTATATTTTAAAACTTCTTCTCTAACGTTAGGTAAGCTATAGCTTCTTGTTCTGACAGCAATTATGAGCAATACATTTTCTCTATTTGAGTAAAACTGAATTTGCTTATATTCTTAATCACTGCTACCCGCAACAGACCGGTTTAAACACTGTTGCCGGTTTTAGGTTGTTCGTGTGTTCTGACATTTATATGTATGTATCTATGTATCCAGACTTTTCCTAACCGTTCATAGTACGGACTTGAAATTTTGCACACACACTCCCCTGAATGAGTAGGAGAAAGGTTGGTTTTTTTTTGTTTTTGTTTTTTTGTTGTTTTTTGTTTGTTGTTTTTTTGAAAATCCACCCATAAAATAATATTTTTTTGGGGGGGAGGGGGTGTTCCAATTTACAATGTAAGTTTATGCTAAATTGGTTGCTTAGTTTGTGTCTGGCAGCGTTCATGCTTGTCTTTTGAACATTTTGACTTCTATAAAAGGCAAGAGAAGTAACTTAATCATTGATTACCCAGTTTCAATTTTTTAATTGATCACCCTCAACACGGCATGCTGGAGGGTGAGAAATCACACCTTTTCACATATATCTCATCTGTTATACATGTAACTGTTAATCACTGCTTGCTACCCAAAAGAAAACAGGTTTAAACACTGTTGCTGTGTTTTTAATCACTGCTATCCACAACAGACCAGTTTAAACACTGTTCCTGGGTTTAGGTTATTCATATGTTCTGACATTTATATGTACTAGGGCAGTGCTCGTTTCAAAAGTGCATGTTTGGAAGGGCCCAGACTTTATGGTATGTAACAGCCTGCCAAAATTTCAAGTAAAATAATTTTCCATCCGTCATACAAAACTATGTCTTTGAGGTATTTCGGTTACTTCTCTTCAGTTGCCAATTCAGATATTTTATATCTAAATTTAGATAATTCTAAAGAGCAGAAGTCAAGGGAGATAATTTATAGAATATGAAGAAAGATCTTAATTTTGTTATTTGTATTTATAAATGAAAAAAAGAACAACTTATAATGAGACATGGATGCTGCTCTGTTTGTGGTGCCAACTATATTAACATCTTTTTTCTCTAAGAAGACTGTTCCTGGCTGGTACTACTGCCTGGTCTGCTGCAACATTTGTCATTTTAGCATGGGGCTAAAATTCTAGCTGCTCTGACTATTATGGGTTTTCCTTCTTCAGACCAATCCCCAAAATGAATCCAATCCTGATGATGCATGAAGATTTGGGGGATAAAACACTTATGTTCTCTATCAGTGATGTAATGGAATATCAATCTGGTCGGATAATCGGTGACTGATTCACAAAAGATTATCACTGCCACCATGTGAATCCAGCGCCACTTATCTGGCTGGATTGATATTCCGGTACATCACTATTCTCTATAATCTTGTATGCACTTCATTTCTGGTACACCACTACATGCAGATTTAGATAAACAAAGTAACATAGTAATAAACATTTAACAAGGAAAAAGTGTAGTTGATTTTGATAATATTTCATTGTTTATTTCCATCATCCTCAGAATATTATTAATTATTACTTTACATTAAGGTTCTGAGGATGATGGGACTAAACATCAAAATATGAACTAACTCAACAAAGCTTGTTTATATTTAATGATATTTTTTTTTTGTTTTGATTTTTCTTTTCTAGAAAGTTTCAGTTATTTCATTCTTCATCAGGTTGTTGGATGCAAAATCTTGTCAGTCTTCTGCTTGTAACTGAGTCATTCTTGTCCTGCTGAGTCCCTGGACTAAATGTAGGGGTGGCATTTTATCTAACTACAATTGAAGAAATCTGTGTGTGCACTGTGATTACTCAACAACTGGCCATTGTTTGAAGTTGAAATTCACCAGATATATTAATCAGTAGTCCAGGCATTGGAGTGTCAAGTTTGAAGTTGTTTGGATCAGCGGTTTTCGAGAAATTAAATGCATCGCGATTACTTGACAACTGGCCATTGTATGAAGTTAACATTTGCCAGATAAATTAGTCCAGTGTCGAGTTTGAAGTTTTTTGGATCAGCGGTTCTCGAGAAATCTAATTAAAATAAATAAAATATTACAGATTATAGATCTTTTATTTAAAATTATAGTTCTAAATTTAGATATAAAATATCTAAATTGGCAACACTGAAGAGAAATAACCAAAATATTTTGAAGCTGTAGTTTCATATGGCGGACAGAAAATTATTTTACATGATTATTATGGCAGGCTGCTCAACGCACCATAAAGTCTGGTCCCTTCCAAACATGCACCTTTGGAATGGGCACTGCCCTAGTATACACTGATGACCACCTGCCTAATGAGGTATTTGTCCCCCATGTTCCCGCAAAACAGCTCTCCCAACAGGTATGGACAGGTGCAAGTTACGTAGTGGATGTTCTGCAGAGTGAATTTGTTTGTCAAACACATCCTGGTGCTATCGCTTCCCCAGGACAACAAAGCAAATGTACCCTGCCGTCTACCTTATTCAGGAGAAAGCGAGACTCATCGGACTACCTTCTTTCTTTTATCAAGGTGCAGTTCCGACGCTTGTTTGACCATTGAAGATACTTAAAGGCATGGACATTGGTCTGCATGGGTGCCTCTGACTGGCCCCTAGCTATGTAGTCTTATACGCAAAAAAAGGATTGCTGTACTAGTTTCCTTCACCTTGATTAAAGCTATCTACAATTTGCGCCATAGTAGCCCTTCTATAGGCTCATACTTGGCAGGAAAGCCTCCGTTCAATTATGGCATCTTGGCCCCCCCATGCCTTGTCGGCAGTTGGTGATTCTTCCCTCCTTGAACCATTGTCAATAAGTACTCACCACCAGGGTGTGATAAAGTGATTTTGTGCCTCGTAAAGCAGAATTTTGACCAAATGTGCCTCCCAAACGCTTATGCTAAATCTTTGTTTATGTCACAAATTTTGTGCATTGTTTTTTACGGAAATATTGAATCCATCAACCAATGAGACTTTGTGCATTCAATGTTTATTTATCTATAAAAGATAGTTTAGATCTCCCATTCTTCATTCTTCTTATCACTTTGCTGTCTTCTGTGTGCTTTCTTATGTCCTCACTGCATCCCTATAAGCTGGTGTTCTTCATAGCGGCATTACTGCGTTACCATTCTTTTTAACACCATGCTCATGAGCACCCCACAAGTCGTGCCCTTTCAGAAATGCCCTGACCTAGTCTTCTGGCCATAACAATTTGGCTTTTATCAAAGTCACTTAAATATTTCTTCTTGCCCATAACTGCAGCATTCAACACATCAAAATGAAGTGCTCAAGGCCGACTCACCTGCCTATATACCTCTGACCTTGACATGTGCAGGTGACAGTAGCTGTCATTCTTGCCCCATGTCGCTGGTCATAATGTTTTGGCTCTTCAGTGTATATATATATATATATCTCATCATCATCAGCCATTATACGTCCATTGCTGGACAAAGGCCTCTCCCATCTCCTTCCATGACGATGTTGATTGCGCTGATTGTAAAAATACTGTTGTGTAAACTCTGGTACCTGACGAAACATGAGGTTTTTGTTCGAGTCTGCCAGATCTTCGGTTTATGGCTGAAAATGGGAAGGTTGGTCATATTAAAAGATAGAGACAATGTGAAAAATAGGCGATAATGGAATTTGATTTATTTGCAGTTTTTATAAACTGCCCAATAAAAATGTGAAGACAACAAAGCGAATTACTGTTTGCTACAAAAATTTACTCTAATCACTTTTTTGTACTACCCTGCAGAAGGCTTTATCTCTCTTACCTATCTCCCTACCAGGCCGCTCTGCTACATGATCACTGCCATGTCTTACCAGCAGACTTTTCTCATCTCATCATCGCTCAATCTTGTGTCTGGTCTTTTCCTATTGTGTTTACTGTCCCATGGCCACCAATCGGTTAGCCTTTTGCCCCATTTGTTGACATTTCTTCTTGCTAAGTGTCCAGCCCATCTTCATTTTTGTTGCTTAATTATTTGTATAATATCCTTCACCCTACTACGTCCATGGATCCATGTTGATCTTTTTCTATCTTTTAGAGTTATCCCTAGCATTGCTCTTTCCATGGTTCTCTTTGCGATTCTAAGATGGTTTTCAGTTTTGTTAATTTCCATGTTTCGTATCCGTAAGTCATAGCTGGTATTATGCATTCATTGGATACTTTACACTTTAAGCACATTGGCAAGTTGCTCTTCAATATGTTTCTATTCATACCAAAAGCTTTCCAGCCAGTCATTATGCGTCCTTTTATTTCGCTTTCATAGTCTTTCTCTAACTTTATTAGCTGACATAGGTAAGCGTATTTGTCAAACTCTTCTAAAGTCTCACCCTCTATTCTTATGGTCTTTTTTGGGACTCTATCTTTAAACATTACTTTTTTCTTTGTTTTGTTCATCTTTAACCCTACTTCTTTACTTTCCTTATTTATATCACTCAATATGTTTTGTAATTCTTCTGATGTCATGGAAACATCAGCAAATCTCAAGTGGTTTAAATATTCTCCGTCTATGTTTATTCCCATTCCCTCCCAGTCAGTTTTCCGAAAGATGCTTCCAAGGCCCGTTGTAAATAGTTTAGGTGATATTGTATCCCCTTGTCTCATTCCTTTTCCTATCTTTATCTTGTTTGTAATTTTATGTTGACTAATTATTGCAGTGCCATTTTCTTATATGTTCTGAATGACTTGTATGTAATTCTTGTAAGCACCAAACTGCCGAGTCAAATGGTTTTTATATATGTTGGACAAATTTTTTTCTGAAGTGTTTGTATGCTATGCTTTACCATAGGAGATGTATGTTATGTTATATGCAAACAACTTGTGTGGTGCACTGGTGTGTATAGTTTGAACTGGTCGGATATAGTTTGAACGTCATTCTTCGTTTGTGTGCCGTGGCTTTGCTGAAAGGAACTGATATGAAAGTCAACTGGTTCATTGAGTAAAAACGAAGTCTGATTTTAAATATTATGTTCGTTTTTTAAAAAAAAAATTTTTTTATTCGACTTTACTCTTAGCGACGCTCTGGGAATCTGCACTGTAAGATACGTGATACTAAAAAATCTACTGCCAACACGCTTTCTAGGTCATCCAGAATATTCTTGAATTTTGAGTTGTCAGTCAACGCATACAGTTGCTACTGTGTTTGTCTTCCAAAACTCTCCAAGTGCATTGTCACCTTTACTCTTTTATTCAGCGTTGCCAATTTAGATGTGATTTTCCAATTTTTCGTTTCTAGAAGTCACTCTCAAATTCAAAAATATTGTCAACACTGGACTCACAAAATAGAAAAAACAAAAGAAAAAACACCTAAATTGGCAACACTGCTTTTATTCCCCTACTCATTTTTAAAATGAAATAGAAAACAAATACTTAATTGTATTTTAAAAA
The DNA here is from genome assembly GCA_006491835.1 of Architeuthis dux. Classification (NCBI taxonomy): domain Eukaryota; kingdom Metazoa; phylum Mollusca; class Cephalopoda; order Oegopsida; family Architeuthidae; genus Architeuthis; species Architeuthis dux. The sequence goes on along the minus strand of VCCN01000819.1, from coordinate 5,066,602 downwards.
TGAAAGTTAGGTAAAAATAATAATGATAAATATAATAAAAAGAAAAATTTATTTCAGAAAAAAACGATACATTGAAAGAATATGTATTATACAATACAAAATATTTTTTTAAAAGTGTAACTTTTA
>VCCN01000819.1:5032364-5046395 GCA_006491835.1 Architeuthis dux | reverse complement strand
GTATATACATATATATCTCAAATCCTTAAATTGCAAAAACTCTTATCTCAAATCAAAAACTTCCTGTCACAACCTGAAAACACCTTGTATATGAACAAAAACATTTTTAATACCAAATGTTAAATTTGATTTAATAACAATAGGTACTCCAATGAGTTTTTACAGGAAGATCTGGTGCCTGTTTCCCCTTCTTGTCTTGTTATTCTGAACATTTTAATACCAAATTTGCCTCTCTACTCCTATTAGTTCACTTATTATGATTATTTATTCGTTTGCAGACTTGCAACAAATTGAACACTTACAAAAAATGGCCTTTTCAACACCCTATAAAACTGAAAAGCCATCATCCCAGCATAAAACTGTTTATTTCATATCCTGAATACATATATTTGTTAAAAAAAATACTTTTCACATAAAAACTTTCAAAATGCAGCCGCAATCCTCAGAAAACTCCATTTTTCTTGACGAAATTGCCAATCATTGAAACTTTTGAGGCGTACTGCAGAGAAACTATAGCAAGAAAACACCTGATTTTTATTTTTATTAACAATGTCGATTTTTCCTTTTATGTCACCTAGAAAGGGGGATCACTGGCTTGGTGAAACAATCATCTAAGAATAATTACGATTGATCGATAGTATACAATGGGCTACAGAATACTGTTGTAGCAAATCATAATATTAGCTTTGTTGATTCAAATGATGCCACTGTGCATATGAACATCACACTTGCATAGCATATTCCAGTCCATATTTGCCTATATATATGACGTTTTCTGATCTAAGTCATTTTTAGTCCCTTTAAAGACAACTGAAATAATTTCTGTACTACAAGTAACTTAAATATTTCTTAGTTTGTTCCTTAAAATTTGTAGAGGCTATTTTATTTATTTTCTCAGAATCTTTCCTGCTGGCATATTGTATTAGTGCATAAACTTCCAGGGGAGGTAAATATGACAAGTTTCTTTTGGTAGTTATGTCCCTTGCCCCAAGTACTGTACATTGTGTTACTGTTAGCGTTTGTTGAATGTAATATTTCCAGCAGAATTGCCACCAATCTTTATTTTAAGCCTAAATGTTGCACGACAACGATAAAAGAATAAGCAGTTCATAATTATAATTTCTTTTCAAGTTGCTTTTTAGCGCGTGAGGCCATTTACGCAGATGTAATGTGAAACGTTTTAAAACTGGATGTTTCTATAAAAAATAAAGGTCTAGACGTAAACTAACTGATTAAATAGTATCTACCAAATTTTGGGGTTGTATAATAAACGTAGGTATTTCTGGACAAAAACAATGATGTGATTTTAGTATATTTTGCCTAAAAAGCTAACAAAAATTCACATATTTAGTCCTAAAAAAGTAAAAAAAGAAAGATTTGAAAATTTCTCTTATACTTATATAATGAACATGTGATTTCTTTTTTGTTTTCTGCCCGTAACACCGGACTATTGCACTCAAAGGTCACAATTTTGTTGATAAAAATACCTCCTACCTACAATTTAAAAGTATGGACTGTTCCAGGTAAACGAATTCAGAGTTTTTTTTGTTTTTTTTTAAAATCTCATAGAAATCCAAATATAGCTGTGCATTTTTTTGGGTAGATTATATGAAAAAAAAGAATGGATCAGGACGCATGTTGTATAGCAATGATCAGCAGGCAAATCTTGCTGGCTGTTGTTAGTGGGTTCGATCCTGGATCTCCCAGTGGATGGTTTGATACCAACTTATACTAAATTAATCTATTTATATAATGAGTAGTGTGATTTCCGCCCCCCCTCTGTCTTAACAATGGACTCTTCCATTTAAAGGTAACAATTTTCCAGATAAAAATATCTCCTACCAACCATTTGAAACTATTGACTCTTCTACTGAAACAAATTCATTCATATATTTTTCTTAAAAAAATCGTTTCATAGAAATTCAAATATATCCATGAATTTTCTCTCACGGATTTACTACTGTATATTTTGGCATATAAAGTAATCTTCAGATAAAACAATACCCGAATTTCAGTCTGAATTTCATGGTTTTAGCTCACTGTTTTTGTATCTGGCCTATAGGATGACCCCATTTTTGGGGGTGTTTTTTTTTTTATGTTTCAAGTGTTGTCTTATTTGCCAAAATATACGGTAGTTGAAATATAAGCGTCTATCTTTTAATCTTACAGGGAAAGCAACAAAAAAAAAATCACTCTCAAAATGTTAAGTGGAGTGGGTCTCTTAGAATGGAGTAACAAATTGAGAATACAAAAAATATTTTTGGCTGGCTAAACCCTGAGAATGAGGGTTTTGAGTTTTTTTGGGTTTTTTTAAATCTTTCTCATACAAACACATTCAATTGTAGGTTTTGTTTACAATTAACTTTAATTTTCTTTATTTCTGTATTGTAAATTCAGTTCTTCCTCTTTTAAAAAGATTTCTTCACATAAGTTATTGCTCTTTGGTCTAAGAATCCTTCTGATACAATTATTTAAACTAGCTGAACCTGCGGAAATCCAATGGGTTTTGACAAATAAGATCATCCATTATCTCGTGGGTTTGCTCTTCTCCCACTCACCCTTTGCCTGTATCATCTCATTCTCTCCCTTATCCCTTCCAATATTCAAAAACCTTCCTACCCCCTCAGTAAATTAACTTTCTTTTCTCACCTCTAGCTTCCTCCACTCTTATTAAACCATGTAACTTTCTTTTTTACTCTCTCTCTTCCTATCCTCTTATTAAACTACCTAACTTTCTTTTCTACTCTCTCTCTCTCTCTCTTCCTATCCTTTTATTAAACTACCTAACCTTCCTCTTATGTTATAAATGAAAATGTAACATTCAAACGCAGTTAGGAACAAGCAAAATAATATAGATATTGCTGAATGTCATTACTCAGCCAAATATTTATCCAAGCATGCGTCAAGGATTTTCGAGGCAATATTTAAAAGGCATATCGTCATCATTGTCTCTGGCTGACTGTTGTTATATATACTGTATTTCTTGGCATTGAAGACCCTAGTGCGGTGGTTCTTAACTAATACATATTTAAAGTTAGTGGCTGCTTTTCAGACATTTTAGTAAAATGTTCCTCGCTCGTGTATTGTTTTTTATGAAATCTTCTGACCCACCACTCACAGCAGCAGATGCAGAAACATGACCTTTTCTTTCCTTTCATTTCATTCTTCATTTCGGCAACTTCCGTCTTTGGCCATCATCAATGGATGCCAAATTTCTTCATTTTTTCATGATGGCAAATTCTTGTTGGCCGGTCACATGCAGATGTTTCACAATTGGATGGTTGAATACCAAATTTCTGATGGGTATCCTTTTCTTTGACCACTCCTTGTTCTTGTTCTTGTTCTGAGGTCGCAATACAGGATTTGCTTCAGGAGTTTTTTGTTCTTCATTCAAAAAAAATGTACTGTCCATCAAAGTTGGTAAAGTTTGATGGTAGCTTCAAAGTATCCTTTTCTTTGACCACTCCTTGTTCTTGTTCTGAGGTCGGAATACAGGATTTGCTTCAGGAGTTTTTTGTTCTTCATTAGAAAAAAATGTCCTGTCCATCAAAGCTCATTTGATGGGGGTGTTCAAGGACTTGATTGTTGGTGACTCTGTCCTCCGATCTAGTATGTTTGAGCTGAAGCCTCTGAGTGAACACACAGCCAATGGGAAAATCTGCTTCCTTTCATACCGAGTGAAACTTATGTAATGGGTTCCAGGAGGTCCAATTAATGAGGGTTTTTTTTCCAGCTGGATTTTATAAGGTTTTCTTCAGTCTGTGTGTGGCACTGATAAAATCAATGCTGAACTTGACCAAAACTTTGATTGAATAAATGCTGAAGATATAAGACAAAAGTTAAATGACTCATCATTTTTCTTTTGACACTATTGGCTAATTTTTTTTATTGTAGCTTGTTTCTTTGTCTCAATGATGGTCTAGAGCAGTGGTTCGCAAACTTTTTTAAATAGCGCCCCACTATTTATGACCGCAGTATATAGCGACCCACCTAACTTTATTGGGAAAAAAATGAGTTTATGTAATTGTAATCACCTGGTGTTTTGCGCTCATCAATTGGCCTCCCTGTAGAGTTTCTCAAACCCGTGTGATGTAAATTAAGCTCGATTCCCCAAATTTAATGTAATCCAGATTTCACAGCACAGAACGTCATGTGGTAAACAAAACTTGGTGGTTGAGGCTATAATAAAGCAGTAAACTTTAAATTTACTAACAACTCAATGTCAATGTTAACACACACAATGTGCACTTTTCCATTTTTGTGAAATATATTTTTGTATAATTAATAAAATAATAGTTTAATAACTTTTCTCGGTGCACCAAAATTTTGCTCATGACCCACAGTTTGGGAAATGCTGGTCTAGAGTCTAAGATTTACTTCAATTATTTTTTAGAAGTGAGGTGACAGTATCTCACTATTTTCAACTTGCTAGACCAGCCTTTTTCAACCAGTGTTCTGTGGAAATTTAGGGTTCCGCAAGAGCTTGTTAGGGGTTCCATAAAGATTGTATACATGTGTGAGAAAAGCACCTAACTTTTGCTTCATTTGAGCCTTCTTTTATATAATGATTAGCGGTCCCTGTCTTGATGACGTTTGACACTAGAAGTTTCAGATTTGTTTCCAATCAAAAAAGACCAGTGACTGTCATTATTTTTAATAGTTATAAATTTCAGTTCTTTCAAGGAAAAATTTACATCTCAGATGATATAATAAAATACTTATAATTAGCATTCCTATCAATTTTTGTTGATTTATATTGGCAGTAGGAAAAAAAAATTATTTCAAGTGTTGCTCCAGTTTAAAAAAATTGAGAAAGGCTGTACTGGACACAGTAAATGTTTTTTATGTTGGCAACTTTTTCTCTTAATGAATTGATAGAGAACTGTGGTTCTTAAGCTGGGGTACCCGCACCCCCAAGTGGTGCATAAGGCAATTTGTTTTGGGGGGGTGAGAGAAGAGGATGGCAAATACAAAGTTAATTGAGGAAAAGCAACAGCAGCCAGCACATTGTCTTGATACAGACGTTTAATTTTGACATCTGATTAAATATTAACATTTTGTTATTTACACTTTTTAATATTAACTAGATTTAATTTTTTAGCCTTAAGATTAAAGGCTATGAGAAAGATTTTAAAATAACAAAGGGTTTGCTAGTCTTGAAAAAGAACTGCTGATTATTTAAGGTACCGTATTTCTTTGTTTATAACACAAGACATTTTGTACCCAAATATTAGCGAAAAATGTACGCAGAAAAAAAGATTATACAGTACTAAAATTAAGCCTATTTGATAAAAGAGCCCCACTAACTAAGATATATATTTGATTGAGGTGGCAAAGTAAACTTAGAGTTTAAAATTTGTTGATATATAATCTGGGTAGGCGAAAAGCCAACCTACCAACCATTTCTTACCAAAGAAAAGGTCACAAAATGATATACAAACTGCATTTATTGATTTTCTTTCTTTTAGAATATTAACCTAATTACTCTTGAAATTTTCAGTTTGCTAGTCCCAAAAGAATTTCTTACCGATGCCAGTACAGTTCTTGAAATTTATCTGGCTGAATCCAGGGAAGTAAAAGGCTTGAGTGAAGCTGTCACAGAAGTATTGAGGGGTCTGCGTAATTCATGTGTTGGATCAAATGAGAACCAAGACAGCATTTGCAAGTAAGTGATGTTTTTCTAAAGTTTTCTCGAATAATAAGTTTTTTAACCTTTTAGCACTCTGCATTCCTTTTCAAGGGTGACATGATTTTGAGCACTTAGTAACTTTGAAGACCTGTAAATTGTGTGTCTGTTCATGTATGACTGAAATTGACATGACAGAACAACTGTGAAATTCAAACACTATTGTTTGGCGATTGGAGATGCCTGCAGTGGCAGGACAAACGTTTTGCTCGGTGAACAAAGTTGCCTACAGAGTGCTAAAGGTTAATATAAAAGGTAAACAGGGGTCTGATTTTTTTATAAGAATAGATGGAGTTCTTTCATTCTCATGTTTTCATATAAGACCTTAACATTCAGTCCTTAGATTCTGTTAGACTGTGGTGTTCCAGCTGAGTAAATGAATAAGAAGAAAAGTTTAAAGTTCATATTTATTATTATAGATTTATGTGCATTCCTAGCTGTGTGTGTTATCTCATCATGGCTTGGCAGACAAAAATTCAAAAGGGAATTCCAGGTCTGAGGTAACAACTAACATACACATAAAGTATATGAAACAGATACAGGGTTTAAAAAATGCTAATAAAAAGCAGTATATTTTTCAAATAAATGTTAAATATTAGTTGAATAAAGTTTAATTTCAAGTTATTTGCAAACTATAATAGGTTTGTTATGTGGATGCAAGGTAATCTGACCGAATGATGGAGGTAATTTGATGTGGAAATTAAAGATTGAGAAAAGTGTTATGTCTCAAACATTTATTATCATTAAGATAAGCTTTGATGCATTTCGTTGTTTCATTCGGCATCTTCAGAAGTTCTTTTGCAGTGCAGAAAAGTGAGTGGGAGGTATATGTGCGATTTATGTGTTTTGTGTTCCTTCCTCTTCCCATGAGTGTGTGTACAGATATATGTATACATATACAAACATATATAAATATTTGTGTGGATGTGTATTTATGTTTGTATATGTATATATGTATCTGTATGTACACACATGGACACCCACTCATGGGAAGAGGAAGCAACACAAAACACATAAATCACACATACACCTCCCACCCACTCAAAGGCTGATCACATAAATATTCGCTCTACCTTTTGTAATGAGCTCTCTTCGGATCATAACTAAGGTCTATGAGAATATTTATGCAGAAGTGTATCATACATCCATTATTACCTTATATATATTATGGCTTGGGTTTGCTATATAAGATTTGGAGGAGAATTCTGAGTCTTGCAGGGCTGTTGATGATCAGCGATACCTACATAGGACAGGCAAGTTTTTCCACAGAGAAGGTCGGCATTGGAGGAAGCTTTGGTTTTATGGTGTAGCTGTTTTCTTCTGTTCTAGCTGTGGTTTGCTTCAGATAGGGAGGTTGCTTGGAAGACCATGTCTCCCTGTTGGCAGCCTCTGCGCCCACTGGTGGTAGTTGATACTAAAAGAGATGAGGGTCATGAACTGCTTCCAGAAGGCAGATGATACTCCTGTGTATGTCCAATTCCTATGATTTGTATTGTGATTCCCTATAACAGGGCTTCTCAAAGTAAGGGGTTCATATAAAGATTATTGGGAGTTGCAAAAAATCTTTTTTTCAAAGAATAATTACATAACTAGTTTTTTTCTGTATACAAAAATGTACTCCTTCTGATGCTTATTGTAACCTTTTTTTTTTGGATGAAATTTTTTTCTATGTTTAGTTACTGTTAGATTACATCTAAAAACTAACATATAGTCTTAGTACCTATTGCTTTTATAACAATGAGTGAGGGGTCACGAAAGATCTTGTTTCATCAAAAGGGGCCGCAAAAAAATTTTGTCTCATTAAAAGGGGTTGCAAATGAAAAAAAATTTGAGAATCCCTGTACTATAAAATCTACCATTTATTTATATTTTTTGTCACTTGCAGAAATTCCAAGATTCTACTTCTAACCAGGGATCTCATTCGAATGGTCCTTAAAGAAGGCAGTGAAGATGGTGAGTATCACAATGCATACCATAACTTTTATTACTGCATGTAGTTCTAATATAATCGCATCTAAAGGTTGTTGGATAAGAAAAGATCAGTTTACTCTTGTAGCTTTGAATGCCTCAACATCTTTCTGTTATCATTGCGTTTCACTTACTGGGATCTCCCGTAAGATTGCCCAGCGTGTAAAACAGAAAAACAGCCAAATTTGGGTGGAAAAAATGGACCAAATAATAGCTCAAGGCCATTATTAAAAGGCCATCACAACTGCTAAATTGAGCATAATAAAACAATAAAAGTTACGACTCGACTGTTTTTATTCACTTCACTATCAATCGGCAACTCCTTTTAATCATATTTGGTATTTCTTTGGACAGTGTTTTCTTTTTAAGTTGCCACGAGAGCCGAACATATATATGTTGTATATTGTATAAATACAGTCTTTATATTATATAGACTGTATTTAGTACCTGCAAACACAAAAAATAATTTAATTTTTGTAATAAATAAATAATATAACTTGTTTGTTTTCAAACTCATTAGTGAAGAAGTATGGAATAAATTAATTTCTTTGAAGCAACTTTTTGTTTATACAACGAATTGACAGTTATTTCAGACTTGATGTCTTAATTATTACATGCGTATTCAAGTTGTCCAGTTTTTTTATACTAAAGTGCACTAAAGTATAGATGCTTTCCAATATTCATCTACAATAACTTGATCCCCAAATAAATGCCCAACTAAAATAACCACCCATGGACAATCTATCGGGGTGGGCGATCTTACGGTAGATCTCGGTAATATGTTCGTTGGATTTTTCCAGGTGTATGTGGTCTTTAGAAATCACTTAATTCAGTCACGTTGTTAAAAAAGTACTATCTACCATTCTTTTCCTGCATTCATGCAAGAGAACTTTTGGGTAAAACTGGAAAAAAAACTATTTTTATTAGAATAGGCCATGTATTGATTTCTGATATGGGAAGCTTTAGATAGTCACAAAATAGTCCTGAACACTCGTTCCCATATGGTGTTAACAGGTCTGGTTCATAATCCCAAATTTCATTTGGCCGAACACCATTTCCCCGAATGTTGATTGGCTGGAATATTACTTGGCTTGAAAAACAAAGGAGGAAAGTTAACCAGTGTTTTTTGTAAATAATAAAGTATCTAACAAAAGGCCTGTTAAGTGACTCAAATTGTCTTCCTTTGTTTTTCAAGCAAATCAACATTCGGGAAAATAAAAAGTTAGCCAAGTAATATTTCGACCAATCAACATTCGGAGAAATGGCATCTGGCCAAGTGAAATTTGGGATTTTGATTGCCACCTGGTGGTAACAAATAATAAACTATTTCTAGGCTATAACATTTCTAGTCAGTCTTGCAAGGAAGTCTCAAACTGAATTAGTTTACTAGTGTACTTGTGCCGTAAAAAATGACAGCATATATGGATGTACATTGCATGTTATATACGTGGATAATAATAAAAATTATGCAAGGCATATATTTCTTTTATATCATCATTAAGTAGGTTACGTGCCTTTTGGGTATTACAGACTAAAAATAAATCTACAAATACACTTAGTGTATCTTATAGTAATGGGAAATTGCCTCAAGTGGTCAAAGCAATTTCACCCCAAGGAAAGGGTTCTATGTGAAAGATATGTCACTGGGGAAGGTTTTAAACTATATTTCCAAAGATGTTCCATGAATCTGGAACCAACCAGAAAAACTTTTTGGTTCGTTCAAAAACTAACGTCCATAATTTTAAAGTACGGAAGCCTAAAAAGGAAAAAAAGATTATGTTGCATTTTCTTTTTCCCACCATTGTATTAGCTTGGCTATAACTTAGCAACAATGACCTACTTCTGGTTGTGTTTATATTAAAAAAGTATGGAAGCCTGAAAAAAAAAAAAGTTTTATTTTACTTTTCCCGTGGACTAGAAACTCAATACATAATTTTTTTTTTTTTTTTTTTTTTTTTTTTTTTTTGCAATAAATACATTTATACTAAAAGATATGAATTTAACTGTTAAAGTAAATAATTTCTGGGTTAAATATCAGTAGGCACCATTTAGGCCTTCCGCAGGAACTAGCTGAAAACCTGCCTGATAGAGCGGTTTCTTTTTAGCTAGTTATTGTTATAGTAGATATCACAGAAGTGGTAGATTTTCTGTTGTGAATTGACTTTTGGTTAACTTTTGAGTTACACTAAAAGTGACAGCTTCCCTCATCCTGATTTTGTTCTGCCAAAAGAGTGCCTCGGTTAAAACAAGCAAAGAAAAAAATGAGTATTCCCAAAGAGGATTGATGACACATTTGAAAAAGAAAATAGTAACACTGTCACATGTTTATCAATAGGTTGGTGTAATGTAAACACAAATGTTCAGTTTGTGTGTGTGTGTGTGTATGTATATATGTGTGTGTATATATATATGCACGCACACACATTCTATCACATGCACATATGTGCTCATTTTTAGGGCGTTCAACTAGAAATAACCATACAAAATTTTGTAGATCTGTTTCTCTTATAATTAGTCATGTAACTGAAGCATTTTGATATCTACCACTTGACTGAAAGAGATACGAGTGTGTGTGTATGTGTGTGTACCCTCTACTTAAAACACTCATTTCCCAACCAAAGAAAATCAAAGAGAGATAATTCTTTTTGTCTCAAAACAAACAAATAATAAAACCAAACCTCTAGCATTTTTTTTCTTGTCTCAAACATTTCTTAAACTAACTTTACATAACTGTTAACTCACTTATTGTGGCTCTTGTTATATAATAAAATGCGTAATTTTTTTGTTTGTTTGTTTATTTATCAAAGTGTCAGTTTCTTGTGATCAGCCTTGATAGACCCTAATCCTCCTCCCCTCGCAGCCCTTACCCTTCAACTCTTGCCCTTCTTATCTACTGTGGGCAGTCATCCATCCAACTAGCCAGACTTGTGTTTCATTTGTATCTTCTAAAAGATATCATTACAAGACAAGAAGAAACTTTTGCTTGCTACCAGATCCCTGTTCCTTGTTTTTACCCCAAAAAATGATGTGGGGATAGCATTGTTAGTGAAAGGGGGTAGTAGGTGCTTGGTTTTGGAACCCAAGAGGGGTGTAGGTGTTCTGTTAGGGGCTTTGATAAGATCTAAAAAGGCTTAGGGTCATTTCTATACACATCTAAAAAAAAAAAAATCTTTCCTTTCACAGGAATATTAGCATCAAACGTTTTATTGAAAAGAATTGAAAAATAAATTTTCAATTTATTTTATTAAGTGTGAAAAATATCTCCATTATTCCTGCTGCTTCTGTCATTTATTCCTTCATACATATATTATTATACTTTCATGGTATCTTCCAATTTCTAATCTGCTAAGTGGTAGACAGGATGCTTTATTAGAGAGAATTATTTTGTATTAAAAATATTTGAGTACTGCCAAATTCTGGCCTAATGGCTACGATCAAAGTGCAGTATCTGTTCTTCGAAACGTTCATGGCTTCGAATGTTCGGGGAAACAAGGACTGGGATATGTCCCGGGGTCCTTGTTGCATGTTCAGGATTCGTCCTGAGAACAGTTGCACAGGATATCGAAGCCTTCTGGCCGAGAAGTTGATCACACCTGTCCGGTATTCGTCCCAGGATCTTTGACCAGCATGCTCAGGATTCGTCCTGAGAGCTTTGCATGGGATTCGTCCTGTGACCAAAGACCAGCTTGCCCCAATGTCCACACAGGGATTGGGGGACACCCCCCCCACACACACACACACTCTGCCTGCATGTTCACGTGCAGGACCCCAGCCTAAAATGACCTTGTATCAAATTTGCCATTGTGGGCAGGCAAATAAAGAGAGAGTACTGCCAAATTCAGAATATTAAAAACAAATTTTTTTGATTAATGATGTGATTTGGATTCGGGTGCTTTTCCAATTAAATCATTAAAATATGTAAGAACATCAATAAGTCTATAGCCAAATGATGAAAAAAGCATTTATTTTACAGAAATATTTATTTTTCAACATAATCTCCTTCCTTGTCAATGCACTTAACTTAATGCTTCTCCATTAATCACATAGATCGAACATTATGCAGTGAAGATTTCAGATAAAAATTCAGCTAATAACTATGTGTCAGGCTATGGACTTATCGATTCATCCTCATAAATAATCTTGGTGTGCAGTGCAGAGCTCTCATCAGCTGAAGTCATGGAAAAAAACTTGAATTGCAGTTCCATTTTCTTTTACATCACCTTATCTTTTAAAATACAATTGTTGAACCAAAAGTGTTTGTCCTAGACATGTGAATATATTACACATTCTGTAGATAATGAATCCCTTCAATAAACTTATATCAATTGAACAAATAATTTTCACCAGTTCTTCAGTTTCCCGCTAGTCCCTCTTAAATTTATCAGAACAATTTAAAAACAGGTCTGGTTAGTCACTCAATAGAAACCATCACGTGATCAACATATTTTGTGTTGGGGGTGATCAATTAAAAAATTGTAAAAAGGGGTGATCAATGAATAAGTTGCTTCTCTCGCATTATGTTAAGTCATAATTTTCAAAAACAAGTGTGAATGCTGCCGGACATAAACTAAGGGATCAATTTTAGCATAAACTTACTTACTGCAAATTGAACCCCCCACTAAAAACCTATTTAGGAACGAAATTTTCAAAAAACAAATTTTTTTTTTCTAGACATAATAAGGAGTACAAGTTAAAATTTTCAGCCCTCTAGCTCCATTGGTGCAGCCTGATACATACATATATAGCCAGCCAGACCAACTTAAAAACTGAAGAAACCTATGTTTGACAATTTCTAATTAGAACACATTCACAGAGCACATAGGTAAATGAATGACCAGAATAGGTGTGTATATTCATTATGTAAAAAATATGAGCATGGGCAATTGGGGTTAGGGGAATTAAAGTAACTGGAAGAGAAGATGATTCATGTGAGCCATACCACCGTAAAAATGTCGGAAAGTAAGTACCCACTTTAGCATTATAGTTACATTGAAAATAGAACCCCCTTCGTAAAACCTTAATTTTTATAAAACTTTTTTGGTAGTTTCAGGTGTATATGAATTTTAGAGTGTTATAAATATAAATATGAATAAATAAATAAATTGGTATATAAATGTTTTTAATAATTTACAAACCTATTTTGGTCATATACCAAGCACATACCTCTGCCAATGCCATCATCACTAAAAACTGAATGAAAATCAATTTATTGATGCTGGTGTGGGGAAAGTGTATAGTTTTATTTTGAATAGACCAACTGTCAAAACAGTATGTTAATTTTTTAACTAATCCAAATGCAGGCGATAAATGCAAGCAGTAACTACCACTTGCTTGTAAAATCCTATACACTAATTAAAAATTGAATGTAAATCAGTTCATATATAGCTACGATATAACTAAGTTTCGATTTTTCTATATTTCAGACTATTGTCTTAATAAATGAAAAAATACCTCTGAATCGAAAAAGAAATTCTTGGATGTCCTAAAATTTAATCAATTGTTCCTTAGCACATGGCCTATGTTCTCACAAAATGTCATTGAAATTCATTGAGAACTTTTGGAGACATTGTGTGGACAAACATGAGTGAATACATAAAAGTATGGGAAAAAATGAAGAAAATATCTCTCAATTGAAATCACCCCAAAATCTAATCAATTGTTCCCTAGCCCATGGCCCACCCTTCCACCAAATGTCATTGAAATTCATTGAGAACCTTTGGAGATATTGTGTTGACAAACATGAGTGAATGCATATACCTCTTCCAATTTCATTGGCAGAGGTAAATATATCGTGAAAGAACGTTTTAATATATATTTTTTAAGTATTTTTCTAAGAACAAATATAAATTGTAATCATGAAAATAAAATGTTGAGATCGGAATAAAAATAAAGTAATTATAAATAAAACTTAAATAAAACAAAGTCAAGTAAAAGCAACATTTTTTTTTAGTTTATTTATTTATTTTTAAAGACAATTTAAAGTCTATGTAAAATAAAACATTTTCCCTTGGCTGGTTATACCCCGCTCCCCAAGGAAAATTAGCTTCGGGAATTTTTAATTTGTTATACACACTCCAAACAACACAGCCGACTGACTTCAGTGTTTTTTTGTCTCCCCGCTTTTCTTAACTTTTTTTATATACTTAGTTATTGTCCCCGGTTGCTATTAGTTACATCTGTGCCATAAGTAATCCTAGATGGCAAAATCTTTGGTGGGGATAGGGGAGGGGGAGTAGGAAGGTAAGTAGAAGAAAAGAACCGAAATAGAAATCAGATGAAAATTTTGGGTGCGGCTTTTGTGCAGGATATATTTTTTCCAAACCAATCATAATTTACTCAACTTTTTTTTTTTAATTATTTTATTTTATTTTTTTTTC
>VCCN01000819.1:5001229-5020442 GCA_006491835.1 Architeuthis dux | reverse complement strand
TCACTAATAAGTGTCATTATAATTATCATATCTATATATGTACATTTATAAGTATATTTGACCATCTGTATGGATAAGAGTGCATGTGAATACATGCACACACACACATTTATTTCTGTGTACATGTAACATCATGTGCATTTATCTACAAATGTATGGCTATTAAATTCAGATGCTTGAATGTGTGCACACACCTCTACATACATGTACATATCAGTTTTACTGATTTCTTTTACTTTGCTATGAAGAAACCAATTCCAGTCTTTTTGTAACCTATACTTCCTATTTTAAAACGCCTGTTTAAAATTAAAAGTTTTGCAACACTTATAAAAAAGAAAGGTCTTGTTAAAAGCCAAGCATTTTACCTATCATTGAATTTTCCAGTGTCACTTTTTCTAAATGTTATCTTGGAGCAGGGAGTCTGTTGTTTTAGAAACACTGTAAAACTTTTCATAGCAAAAATTCTTCAGGAAATGTTTTAATCCGACAATAAGTCATTTTATTAAAGCCAAACTCTCACTTTCTAATTGGCTTCTACCAATGGATTTATTTCACAAAAGGTTTTTTTTTTCTGCCGATAACTTCTGCTATCTTGCAAAAATACACACACACACACATATGTGTTTGTGTATGCATGTATATACATATATCTATATGTGTGAGTGCTTCAGTGTGTATAAGTAGTAATGTAAAAAATATACATATGCAGAGGCATACAACACATACATTTAAATATACATATACAAAATATTCATTTGCTTTTCAGGGGTAGTTATTAGGTATCATTTAAAAATATTTAAACATACTGTTAAGATAAAAAAATTTGATAACATTTTTAAAAAGCAAAAAAATCTTTGATACTCTCATACAGTCAGAAAAGGTCACATAGCCTATGACCTTCACCTTGAAAAGATGCACCCTTATGCCAAATTTTTAGCTTTCTAAGTGCAAAATTGTGGCCTACAACTTGGAACATACAGACATACATTCACTTTTATATATAAACATGTATGTATGTATAATATAAATTCCCAAATATTTTTTTCAGACTGTTACTGTCGAGTTGTGATTGGACCCTTGGTCACTATACTTGCATGGTCGTCCACAATTGCCTTCAGACCCTGATCACCAAGCCTAGATCTGATGTCCGTCCAATTGATGTGAAAGACCCATTGATGCAGTCTTTGATTCTTGCTGTGATGGACATGCTCAAGAAAGATGATTCTGAATGGGCGTAAGTGAAATCAAAGCATCCTTTCTCCTCTTCTCCTTTTCAGTTTCACATAATTTACAAACCCTTCAATAATTTCTTGCTTATAGCTCCTTAAGGTTATTTGAAATTCGTCCTTATATTTGAAAATATCATCTTCAGTGTTTATTTATCTTCTTGTGGTGAAGAGGTGAAAATAGACTTGCCCAGAGGAAGTGGCCTGCCGTCTATCTTGTGGAGGGTCTGTGAAGCAAAAGCTGGACAAAATGAGTCATAGACGATGTGGAGCGTTGGTGACCCGTATGTTGAATGCTAGCAACCTGGATGTGGTGAGCTTTTGATTATAAAAGGCCAGGCGGTGACAGCTTGTCAGTGTGTTCTTGGCTCGCCACCAGAAGCCACGTTGGAGTTTACTTGAACTGTGAATTATGTTGTAGCGGCTCAGAGTTTGTGACAGTGGTTATAGCTTACCGGTGATAAGCGACGGAGTGTACCTTGAAGGAATCGTTCCGGTGCTGCGACATTGACGTCATTGACATCATTTCTTTCATCAGAGATATGGCATACTGATTGTATTCTGTATTAAATTAAAGTTCTCTCCTCTGTTCAATCGTTTTGAATAGTCATTTTAGAGTTCAAAACATAAACTTGTAGACAACAATTTACAGTAATAAACCATCTACTCTAATAATGAACTGTGTGATTTTCTTGCTTCGCTGCCTGTAACACTGGACTCTTCCTCTGGGGGATTAAAATTTTGCTGAAAAAAATACTTCCTACCCATCGCTTCAAACTATGCACTCTTCCGGGTAAACGAATTCAGTATTTTTTCTAAACCCCCCCCCAAAAAAAAACACCATTTCAATCCAAATATATCCATGAATTTTTTTCCAATGGGATTAACGAGTAGATCATATGAAAAAAAAAATGGTTCAGAACGCACATCATATAGCAATGACCAGGAAGCTAATCTTGTTGGCAGTTGTTAGTGGGTTCAATCCTCATTGGATCTCCCACTATTGATGGTCTGATACAAAACTATGATGAGTAATCATATGAAAAAATAAAAAGATCAGGACACGCGTATAGCAATGATCAGCAAGCTAATCTTGCTGGCTGTTGTTAGTTGGTTCAATCCTCATCGGATCTCCCAGTATAGACGGTCTGATACAAACTCATGCTATTTTATTATATTTATAAAATGAGCAGTGTGACCTTTTTGTTTTTCTGTCTGTAACATCATTCAGGCATAACAATTTTGCTGATAAAAATACCTCTTACTCACCATTTGAAACTATGGACTCTTCAACTGAAACAAATTCACTAATTTTTTTATTCTTAATAATTATAATTATCTTAATAAATAGTTTCATAGAAATTGAAATATATCCATGAATATTTTCACAGCTATTAACTGGTCTATAATATTATTCTGCTTGTTCCTACCTGTGTTTGAACGATACACTTTCAGTAATAACATAAGGGGGGTTAGGTAGTTTAATAAGAGGGTAGGAAGAGAGTAAACTAAAGAGAGTTAGGTAGTTTACTGAGGGGGGTAGGTATATTTTGGCATGTAAAACTAATCCATGTTTTCTATAGTTTTGAGAAGGGTCATTAATATTGAAATGGTTGAACTCCTTCTTATTTGTGTTATGAACACAACGTTTCTGTAAATGTGGTATTATCTACACTGGAGAAACGGGCTGCCCCTTCAAGGTCAGACTTGATGAACACAAGAAGGCCATAATCAGGGGCGAAATAGATAAATCGGCTATGGCCGGCCACATCTGGAGAGAGAATGGCGAGCACCTTCCTCTTTGGGAGGAAGTCCAGATTATCGACAGAGAACGTTGTTGGAAGCAGAGAAAAATCAAAGAGGCAGCTCACATCAAAATGTCGACTAAATACATTAGCTAGACAAGCGCGGATTTCAACCCGATGTGGCTTCCACTTCTCAACAAATCCAAACCCAACAGAACAAAGACACAGAAACACCAGGGCCATGCGCTATAAGAGCTACCCCCCTTTAAGCATAATTTCTGTTTAACCCATCACACTCGGATTTTATACCTGAAGAAGGCCGAAGAATGGATCGGCCGAAGCGTTGTGTTGATAACATAAATAACAAGGAGTTCAACCGTCCGAAGAACCATTTCAATAATCCATAAACATGGACAGGCAACGATGATTGGAAAGGATAAAGGAGAGGATAAGAGCAGAAGCTTGAGATAATGAATAATCTTAGTTGTCAACATCAGTGGAATATGCCACAATTATTCAGACTATTCTCACCTTTGCTGTTTTTATCACATGTACAATTCATCCTGTAAGTAGAAGGCCTGTCCTATTATAGGTAGTTTTAGATTTGAGTGTCAGAGATTCCTGTAGGTAGCGATAATTCTAAAGTTAAACTGGAAAAAAATCCAGCTACATGTATTGAGTAGATCAACACATGCACTAATTATCTCAGTACATTTGATAATGTGATTTTCTTTTTCCTTGGAATGTTTTTTTTTCTTTACTACCCATCTAGCATTGAACTGGCTTTATGCAACTTTTTGTCAGACTTGTCTAGTTTTTTCTGCGGAAAATTACATTGATGTTATTTTGGCCACAATACCTTTGGAGAATGGATATGCATTTTTCTGAATCGATATACCTTAGAAGCTTTGAATCACCAGTCACCCCTAACACATGACTGAACATCTGTGTAGTAGTGGGCTGCAGGAGGTTCAAACAATGATGTGTGACTTCGCTGGAGTACAGTGATCTAAGGTCAATGATCTTTGAATGGATAAAAGCGGTTTGACCCCACGTTCACAGGCTGTGTATGCAAGTTTTTCTGGCGCCATCAGAATTCGACGGGGTCATTTGACCCCATGTTCACCGGCTGTGTGTGCACACGTGCAAGTTTGTCTGGCACCAGAAGAATTTCATTTTGTAATAAGCAAGGGACTGACTCGCCAGTAACTCCTATGTAGGCGGAGGGGCGGACCCACCCAACTTTCTTCTTCCCTAGCTATCCACAAATGGGAAAAGGTCGTCCCATTCCAAAAGGGGTGTGGCTTAGCCTGATAAGTATTGGGTCGCCCAGCCAGTAAAGGCAGATTTTTGAGATGGCTTTGATTCTTCTCTGGACTTGCCTTTCTGTTCGTCTTCCACGCATCACTCCTGCATATCTCACACGCATAAGAAGAGCAATTTAACATTGTTGTCTTTTAATGTGATAACCCAGCGATCTCTAAATTTGTCCACATGATAAGAAAAATAAACAAAGAAAAGAGAATCATATTTTTCTCATAAACGTTGTTTGTTGCTATTCCACAACCTGGGTCCTCTATTTTTGATCACCACAAAGTCTCTCCAAAACAAAGACATCTGTATAATACTACACTTGTCTACAGTTTGAGCTAGAGCAAATAATCATCTAAAAGATCTATCCATCATTTCAGTTGCCTTCTGCTTTCTCTACTAAATGTTAACTGGTTTATGAAGTGGCTTCCTTCTGGCTGCTTTGCTACAACATTAATCCATGAGCTGAAAATACGGAACTACCTTTCTTGGGCTGACTTCAATGAACTTTGCAACATCTGTTGCCTTGAGATTGAGATTTAAAAAAAAAATGTCCCATCTCATTGAACAAAGACTCTTTTCTGATGGCCAACCTGAATAAGATGCTATGGTTCACTTTTGTTTATGAATAACTTTCAAGTTCACATTTGAAAGTGGAAGTTCCAATTTTAATTCTATTTCATCTGAGCTCATTCCAAAATGATCCTCTTTTGAAATCTGACAGTTTTCATCCTCCTGAAGCATGAAGTATTGTGAAGTAAATGTTTGTTTATTTCTCTTATGGTTTTATTGTAAATTCAGTAATTGTCAATGAGTGTATTTTTTATTAAATATCAAATCCGAGTCAACTGATTACTTCTATTTACTTATGTCTTTGTATATATTGGGTAAGCATAAACCTCCCCCTCTGTCATGACAATGACTTACAATTCAAAACCTTTGCTATTTGACAAACGTAATTCCTTTGTGGCATTTTTGTTTAATCATGTTTTGCCATATTAAATAGGGATATGAGGGAAAAGTAGCCAGAAAATGGAAAGGCTCTATTAAACATAGACAGATGATTGATTAGTCAAAGTTAGGCTTTTGGTCTTCTGTCTCACTGTTTAGCTTAGCATACCCACTAATCTACTATATAAAAAATAAAAATGGTGACTGTAATGATCTGGTAGTCACCTGTGTTTGTTTATCAACATACATTAAGAACAGGGTCAGGGAGACATTATTTCCTGATTGATATTGACTTTGCGAAATGGTTGTTTTTGATTTTGTACATTTGAGATGCAACACTCTTGTAAAATGTTTATGACATTTTTAATTACCAAATTCTTTATTTTTGACCCATTGGGTTAACCTTTGCTGAGGCTCCTTCCCACCAACTCCCTCTCACCTAGCACCAACCTCATCTCTAGGGTGTCATGTGACCACTTTGGTTGTGAGGTGGTGGCTGTTAGGGGAGCTTTCGAGTTGGGTGGGTAGAAGCTTCATTTCATGCTCATTCTATTATCACTAGTTTCTTGCATCCTGGAAAGAATAAGAAAGAAAAGGTAAGCAACAAACGGCTGTTCCTGTTCTGCTTATTCGCCTCTTGATTTGCTGTTGCGTATCTGGAGCAAAAGCAAAGCCCTATTATGGAAGAGGCTTGAAATCTGATAAAATTTGAGGGCTACAACAAATGAGATACAAGTTCTGTGACAAGTTTGGAGCAATTTGAACCCCTCTGCGTGGGATGTCAGGGTGAGTCCAAGGTTTAGGATATCAGTGTTAGGATTTGATTGACCCCGACAAGATGCTCTGGGCCCATATCTTCACTGGACCACACATGCACACTTTTTGATCACTAATAATCTAATCCCACAGGAATTTGAAACACTTAAAAATATATATTGTTAAACAGACAAGAAAAGAAAATCAGCAGTAGATCATTGGGCTGATACATGAGGTTTGAGATTCTGTTACTTTTGCTGGCTCAGTGACACTTGTAACCATTCCAATACAAGATGTTTTAATCAATTTTTGTAAAACTCATGTTACTCAATTATGTAACATGCATACAGAGATTTAATTTTTTTATACATGTACGTGCACACACATTTGATTAATGTTTAAATGTATTAATCTAATTTATATTAACCTGTTGGCTGTCATGTATATTTTTTAATGTAACTCCTGTGCCAGGCTTTTCTTGTAAAGATTTGATGAAAATAGAAATTCTTCATTGCTTGTTTTCTTTTTGCTGATAATGTCAATTTTCTTTTTAAAAATTGGTGCCACTTAAAAGTAGTAACAGGAAAAGAACCTTAAAGTCTTGGGCCAACAGACCACTGCTGTTTCTGTATCGGATAAATTTGTATAATAATGATAGTTCTTAATTTGTTTTTCCAGAATTTACGTGCTGGAGGATTTCTTGCTGCTTCCTGATTTCATGGAAGTGATGTATCTACAGCTGGACAATGACCAGAAGTAAGTATAATTCTTTAAGTATTTGTCTATACCTTTACCTTGCACTATTCTTGGTCATCTTGAGTTGAATTGTAGCACCAGTCAGACAATCTAGTGTTACACATGCACACTTGTTTATGTCTCTATGCAGAAAAGACATTGACTCTACTGTTAAAACCAACAATAATAGTCATTATCTACCTGCAGTGTACATAATGCCTTCAGGAGTAACCTTTGTGGGTTTTTTCTTCCACTAAACTCTCTTGTCCAAAATAAAAATAAAACACATTGTCTTTACTTTATGAGTTGTAAGGGAGATTACCCATGGATTCTTAATGATTCTGGAATAACAAAACACTATTAAATGACTAAATTAAACCAAAGGCGAAATTTGCAATATATTTGACCAGCAGAATTTTGTCTGTCTCTCATATATATATATATTATAAAAATATGAGAGACAGACACCCACACACAAAAACCAACAAGAAAAAAATTCTACTGGTCAAATATATTGCAAATTTTGCCTTTGTCTTAATTTAGTCATTTAATAGTCTGAGAATCACATGATTTTTCGACACTAAAAGTAACAATAATATATATATATTGAAAAATCATGTGATTCTCAGTATCAAGGGAGGTAATAAATTGTAAAGTTCCGCACTCTCGCTGGCGCACAAATTGGGTTCTCCACACACTCGCTCACTCGATGTTAAAAATGGCACACAAAAGTTGTGCACCATTTTTTTGAGAATCACATGATTTTTCAACACTAAAACTAACAATAAACATAGTGGGCTGCAGACAGTTCAAACAAAATTCTTAGCTAGACAATTTCCTAACCCAAACTTGTCTGTTGTTTGAAAATAATGCATATGGGGACTCATCTAAAATAAGTGAGCCAATCTCCAAATGTATGTCTTTTTGCTGCTCTGCCATGATAACTCATGTGAAGAAGATATGCTATTTCTGTTCTTGGGCTCATTTCAACACTCTGCCACCTCGCAATTTTCCATTTCATCACACGGATGCATTTTTGATGGCCCTAGTTGACTTGAACAAGTTGCAGTGGTTTCTTTACGTTCAGTAGTGAATTGTGCAATCATACAGTTAAAAGATGGAAGTAAAATTTCCAATTTTAATGCTTTTTGCACCGGAGGTCAACCTCACATGGCCTATGTGGAAGGTTGACCAAACAAACAAATAAACAAACAGTGCTCAAATATTATAGATATTGTGTGTGTGTGTGTGTGTACACACATATGAAAGTGTAAAAGGTGGTATAATGGTTATCAGCATGGAAAACAGAATCAATTCAAATTCTAGTTGAAGCTTCTTACTAATGCCCTTGAAAAGGCATGAGTCCACTTTACCCTGCACTCTTTCTCATTGCCAGATTTTTAGACAGCGTTTCATCACTGGCATGTCGTGATGGTTGACATGGAAAATGGTGGGTGAGTGATCACTTAAGCAAACCTGTCCCATAACAGCTTTCGCTACCGAGCAGTTGCAACGAAAAGCTGTTGAACCTATTGTCAACTTTGAGAGAGAACTGTCATAAACAAAATGTATGCTATTTTCCTGTAATTAAACTCAAAATTAAAACTTCAAAGAATGTATTTAAATTATTGCAATAGGTTTTAAAACTTTAAAAAAACCTATTTTCAAGAAAATTAAAATTCATTTATCTGGTTGGGCTGTAATGCTGCTTTCTTAGAATAGAATGTTAAAAAGCTTCACCAATTCAATACGTTATAGAATCTGAAATCTCATTTCAACGAGTGCTATGCTCTACTCCTGATTTTTTTCTTTTCTTTTCCCAGACTCCTCATATTGGAAGTAATGGCCAACCAGCTGCAGCGTCCATGTGATGAAAACAAGATGTTTAAAGTCGGTTTGCCAAAAATTTGTGAATCTAACCTTTTGCATTTAGCCAAAGATTTTAAGGAAATGGCTACCACTTTGTTGTCTGTTGGTTCTGCCGATGCCGGTGATGAAAAAGAAATGGTAAGTTCTTACAAGATTCCTTTGTAATGGTGCTAAATTATCAGAACTGCTTAGATAGTTTGACCTTTATTCTATACTGTCCAATTTTAACATTGCTGTCTGACCAATTATTTCTTTTGTCTTCCTTTCTTTATCCATTCCATTTAATGATCTCTTTCCATTCCCTGTTTTCAAACAAATTCTACAAAATCATTGAATGGTGGGTTTTTTTAATAAATCTTTTTGATGTCTTGATTTTTGTGAGTTTTTAAAAATTTTTGTCTTATGTCATTGAAAAGTTTTATGAATTTTTTTAATCTGCAGACTTGAGATATTTCACTTCAAATAGACTAATTCATTTCTTTGGAATTTGCTATACGTTGAAATAAAGGCAGTGTTGTTCTGTACATGCGATCGCCTTAAGGACAGATACACTTTGATACAAATCAAACAACTGGAAAAGAGGCCATTATTTAATTTTTTTAAATCCCCAAATAATGAGTTGACAGCTCTGATCTTCTCTTTCTGCATTCAAGTTCTACTTTTTCTGTCATATTTATCTGTGTTGAAAGTAAATGTAGGAAAATGAAATAACCCAACCGATGCAGAAAATTCTGGAAGTCATTTTAACTGGACATGTTAGGTTTATACTATTTTTCTTCAAAGAATTTCAGTTAATCATTGGTATTGGTGCTCTTTCAGGAGACCTTTACTGTGATGACTTGTTATTCCTAAAAAGAATATAGTCTGGTGTTATGTATGATATAAAAGTATGTTTGAACTATCTAAGTATATAACTATCTAATATTATACAATTCTTTTAAGGATTTTATATGAAAGATTCTGTTGAGTCACTGTTTTTGATCCTCTAATTTAAAGCAGAGTGGCCATTTTAGGGATATATATGTATTTCTTTATACAATGAATATTTATTTACTATGTTTAGTTCGGTCTGGCCCATGGCCACAAAATCGAGGGGCACCCAATGAGGATTGAACTCACTGAAGAATTAGTCTGCAAATGAGCTGGGCAACCATTGTGCCACAGTAGGCACCCTTGACTGCAATGTGCATAGTTTTAACCACTGTCCAAATTTAACCTTCTTGTTAGTGAATTTCTGAGAACCAAATTTGGCCATTTTTGTTTATTAATTTGGTTACTTTGGTGATCAGCTTCCAGTTCATAGTACCAGCAACATTGGATATGTAATTTTTTTGTATGTGCCTCTTATAGGACAGTAAATATACTTTATGGATAAAAAGTTACTCTGATAATAATGGCTTAAGACTAAAGAGTAAAAGGGAAGAAGCAAAGAATGCTGTCTCGTCTGATTATTAAGTTTGCTCACCTATTATTGTAGAAGTGGTTTATAGATCATTTCAGATATACAGAGAGGTTGTCTCCTTAGAAATCTTAAAACTGCTATTAGATTGTATCGTCTTGTTGAGTAGTGTTTTCAAGGCAGTGGCGTTTATTATTAGTGCTGTGATTCTTCGCTAAGGTGTATACCCTTTATGTGCTTTTTGATTCAATATTCTTTGTCCATTCAAATAATTGAGCAGAGACACTTAAACTTACCTGGCCCAGGATTCATCCTGTAGCCTCAAAAAAGTAAAGTGTGCCCAGTTTCGAGGGGGGCAGTTGCCCCTGGGAAGCACCTCTCCATTGAACCAAAAGGGTAGAGTCGTAGGTTGCCTTTGTGACACTGTTTGTAGGGGACTGGGTAATTTTTGTTCTTGCCCAAGTGTACGAGTGTGGGCCCCCACATTAAATTCAACTGTGTGTCACATTTCATCCTCGTGGAGAGACGAATAAATATCTATAACAAATATTAAGCAGGAAAAAAAAAATGACCTTCCATTAAAAAGAGAGATGCCCTAAATAAACAGGGTTTAAATCTGCCATGTTTACTCCTACCTTCAGAGTGAACTTTTGAGAAATTGCTGAAATGTTATAACCGTTGATCCACTCCTGCTTTGCAGCTGGGTGCAGTTGGTTATGGAAACTTCTCGACAAGCCCAGACGATAACAATGCGGAGGTGAGGAGCTTTACGTCTTGTTCCTTCTTTTTGGAACATTGAAGCTTTCACTTTGCTGCTTTTTTTACTTTTTTAATTATTTTTCAAGTTTCTGTTGCTGCTTCTATGCACTGTTACTCTGACTTGTGAGTAGTCAGACCTGAAACCAAGTTCCCTGTTTCACTCAGATCTGCCTATTTAAAACAAAAAAAGATAAAATTTTAAATTATTGTTCAAATGGTTCTTCGGACAATTGAACTCCTTCTTGTTGTTTGTGTTGTAAACATGACGTTTTGGACGATCCATTCTTCGGCCTTCTTCAAACCCAACTCATCATGACAAAGACACAGAAACACTGGTGCCCTGCACTATAAGAGTTACACCGTTTAAATATAACTTCTGTTTAACCCATCACACTCAGATTTTACACCTGAAGAAGGCTGAAGAATGGATCGGCCGAAACGTTGTGTTTACAGCACAAACAACAAGTAGTTCAATTGTCTGGAGAACCATTAGAATATTAATGACCCTTCTCAAAACTATAGAAAATATCATTAAATTATTGATTTAATCCAATGACAATTGGCACTTGAAGATGTGTTACTAGCAACAGCTAATGTCTTTTCTTCTCAAAACTTAGGAAATTAAATATTGTGTTTAAGCCTGTTTGTATATTTGCAGGGTTTGATGAGAATACTGCAGTAATCTTTTGTTATTGTTATGCTCTAGGTCAATATTTTCACAACAGGTGAAACACTGATAGACAAGAAGTTAATGGTTGGAGGTAAATTTGTTTGCTGAATCAAGAATGATGCTGTATGATTTAATATTTTTAACACATATAAATTAAAAACAAAAAAAACAGAATTATTTACTTTTTATTAAAGTTTAGGGATAAAATCTCAGTTTAGTCATGTGGCAAATATAACCTGCTTTAGCTTAAAGATATTGAACTAGCTGAACCTGTGGAAATTCCATGGGTGTTGACAACTAAGATATTATTATTCTCGCGTATATAATTTTGCAAGAGTTATTTATTACCTATGTAATGTATATATTAACTATAACTCTTATAAATTTTAGTGCAGTTGCTGCTGGTGTTTTCATAATCGCTGATTTTGTCAAATTTCTAGTATAGCTAAAGTACAATATTGTGGTAATTAGTATTTGTGAATCTATATCAACAACTTTTTTGAGAATTTAAAGGAAAATAATGGGAAAAATCAAAAAAGGCTTCCTCTCAGTTACTAATGTTGTTATTCAATATAGAAAGATTTTACAAAACAATTTTGTTAGTAATCATATAATCTAAGAAATATTACATATTATATTTATCACATATTATTCTATGGTGAAATTAATAGATAACTTACATGTATAACAATTATTTTAATGTTAACATTTAACGTTAAAGCTTAACGTTAAAATGAACCTAATTTTGATGTAGTTCTCAAATATTTTTACTTTGAATTCTATTGTTTTCCTATAGAATTTTCACTTTAACCACATGAAACTATATAAATGTAAATACATGTAGGCTGTATATATGATATTGTAATTAAAGTATAATATTATTTTGATAGTTGTTTATATGTGGGAATTGCGATTTATGAGTAAAATTAGAAAATAAATCTTTTAAAAAAAATATTACTACGGTTTTTGTATCGTCTGGTATGGAGGTTCATAGGGGTGACACCATAAGTTACCACACTGGGTGACACCAACCCTAGTAATGCCACTGCTTAACATATTGCAATATCAATGTTAACCAGTCTGCATTATATGAAACAACTATAAAAAATATTGAAGACTACAATTGAAAATGTAAGTTTTAAAAATTCAATTTTTATATCACAGTTTAGCAAAAGTGTCCTAAAAAAAGTCATGCCTTTTATAACATTTGCTAAAAAGTTATTTTTCTGTAAATGTATAACTTTTGCTGCCATGTTTTTTTATTATTCGTCTTGTGATCTAATCTTTTTAACATTGCCTCTTTTTAAAAAAAAAATAATAAGCAAGTAGCTGTGAATTTTATTTCTAAAATTATCTTTGTTTAAATCGATCTTTATTAATCATAGTTCTCTATTGTTAAAATGGATTACTACCGTTAAATGAATATTAAACTTTTTACTTGATAATAACTAAAAGAATCTGAAATCTTAATTTTGTTTAACATTCACTCACCTAATTGTTTGAATATTTTCATACTGCAAATAGCCATTTTGTTTTTGCAATATTTTGGTCAATGTTTCTATTTTACAGTACTGTAAAAAATCTTTTTAAGTTTATTTTTCTGGTTAAGAAATTAACGGGAGATGGTGGTGAAGAGTAATACTTATCCATTGCAAGATAAAAGCCTTTGTCAATAGTAAGTTATCCAATGCAAGATAAAAGCCCTGACTCACAGATATAACTGAGTTGCTATCAATCACAATAAAATGGAAATTTTATTGAGTTAGAATTGCAATGACAGAAATTCCCATAATTCGCTGTTACTGGGTTAATGTGCAAACATTTATTGTGAAAAGCACTAATCTTTCTTAAAATTGCTGCTTAAATATTTTGTATTGCGAAAACATTTTTTTTACTGATGGCAATTGTAAAAGTTGAATTTTAATTTTGTTCTGATAATTTTAATTACTTTTGTTCTATGGAAATGATAGAATATCCATATATTAATATACTTGATTCTTCCTACTTGTGGTTGTGAAACGCATTCCCCAAAATACATTGACTCTGTATTCACATGTTAGTTTACTACCCACAGATCCATTTGATTAATACCTACCTATCTATCTATTCATGGCATGTGTCATATTTTCAGTGTTCTTACTATATGTAGTACAGTACCGGACCATTTATCTGGCTTTCAGGAAAAGAGAATTATCAAAGAATTGGCTATTTTAAAATCTGGCAGGCTTCGTAATAGTTTGCTATTTGTGGTTGTTTTAATTTTCGTGGCATTGTTGAATTGTCTTCAGATGAAGATTAGTTGATTAATATCGATAAAACAGACCCTGTTTTTGAAGTGGATTCAATTTGTATTTGTTATAAAATTTCGTTCTTTACTTTTCTTAGTTTACTTTTCATCGTAGAATTTTAAGTGGATTAATAAATATCTAATAGACCCTGATTTAGAAGTGTATTAATTTGTATCTGTTAAATACAATTTTGTTTTTTACTCTTCATTGTTTATTTCATTAAGTATATATAAAGCCTTGGTTCATAAATCTGGATCACCTCCAGTCCCAAGCTTGCTGGATAAATGATCCGCTACTGTAGTATTTATAAATCCATTGAAGCTTTGGAGGGATTTTGGACTCGTAATTTTAAGTGGATTAATAAATATCTAACAGACCCTGATTTAGAAGTGTATTAATTTGTATCTGTTAAATACAATTTTGTTCTTTTCATTGTTTATTTCATTAAGTATATATGAAGCCTTGGTTCAGAAATCTGGATCACCTCCGGTCCCATTCAAATTATAAGGCATTTTAGACCTCAAGAATTGTTTACTTCAAATTTCATTTGTTGACTTTCAATTTCAGGTTGTCTTTGTTTCAGTTTTTACATATTTTAATATTTTATTCTTCTTGAACTCATTTTCTCATCAATGATTTTTTAATTTGAAAAACTTACATTTTAGAATTTCTTTAATATTTAAAAAAAATAATGCACTAATAATTTGCTTAAAATATTTGAGTTTTCAGATTTGTTAAAAAATACCAACTTTTGTTTGGACAATCTAATCTCTTTGATGTTGACATAACGTTTTGGACGATTCATTCTACGTCAACATCAAAGATGGGAAGAAGAGATTAGATTGTCTCAACAGAAGTTGGTATGTTAATGACTCTTCTCAAAGTTATAGACAATACATTCATTGTTAAAAAATGTTTGATTTTATTTTTGCAGTTTCATATTTGAAAGTTTTAGATGAAATTTACTGTCCTTAATATAAATCTTGAAGTTTTTTTGTTTTTATTTATTCAGATCATTTTCAATTATTATTTTAGAATATTTTGTAATTTTAATCTTTATTTTGTCTAATAATTTTCTTATTTTCTCATTCTTTTAGTTTATTTTTTATGTAATTTTTAATTTCTTAAATTCTTTTTTTGTTTGTTTCTTGCTGCTTTTCTTTTTCATCTTGAAAGAAAGAAAGATGACAAAATCTAAAGTTGCTTTGAGCCTGTTACTGCTTAATATTCTGAATGCATTATTTGACTAATATCCTCCTCCTCGTGTGTGTGTGTGTGTGTTTTTTTTTTCCCTCCTATAATTATCAATACTTGGGCTGATGGGGGAGGTACTGACGAGAACACATATTTCTTTACTTAATTCGAATTAATCAAAATATTAAAATAAAAATTTAATGTTAATATTTTTTCTTTTTACAGAAAATAGCCCTAAAAAAAAAGAGCAATATTTTACTTCATTTTCCAGTTTTTTTAAATTCCTAAGTAAAACTCTTGTATGGCGCCCCCTGGCTTTAAAAAAAAAAAAAAAGGTCAACAAACTATTTCCTATTATTTGTGTAAAAATCATTATAAGTATAATAAATTAAGGGAAGTTCATTTTTTCCACATAAAATTTTTTTTTTTTTTTAAATTTGGAATGGAAACTTAAATAAGTACCAAAAATGTTATTAAAATCTAATAATTAGTTGATTTTTGGTAAAATTCACACTTAAAAAATTTTGGAAAATTTTCTAATGCAAATTATTACTATTATTTATATTATTGCAACTTTTTACACTATTTATTTTCAAAAATATCTCCGGTTCTATGAGATGTACATGAACAATTTTTATATCAGATTGTTGTCCAATTTTTCTTCTTTCTAATAGTACAAAGATTTTGAAGATAAAATTAACTTTTATACGAGTTTGGCATTTTTTTCTGTCAGGTGTTGTAATTCTTTTTGGTATGCGCATACCTACTAGTATGAACCGTCTGTCTTTAATTTCAGGTAAAAGTCAGGTTTTCATTGCTGATTTTTTTTTTTCCTCTGGAGGGCAGGGAGTTTGTTTCTTCAGGTGATTAATGCTACACATTCTTTTCTACATTTTTGTGTAAAATCTGTTATAGTCCATAAAGTTTTAAATAGTAACAAAGATGTATAATGACTGGAAAGCCTAAGTTCAGATTAGGCATGTTCTGTTGCAATGAATACTTTCTCAGAAGTTCAGATAAAGAATAAAAAATAGCATGACATTTTTGAAGAAGAAAACTTGTTCAATTCAGAATTAAAGCCAATAAATAAGTGGTCTCTTTGGAAACTGAACTGTAAAACTTGGAAATTCTACCCCTCAAAGCAAAACCCAGATGAGGATATTAGTTCAAAATGCTGGAAAAAAAAACAAAGATAAAAAAAAAAAGAAAAGGAAACATTCCTGCAAGCTTCTGCATTGCAATCTCAAATGCATATTTTTTGGCCAAACAGGTATTTTACAAAGCGTCTCAACTTATTTGATTTCTTTCTTTCAATCAGGAGGGAGTTGCTTTTGTTTTCTGCCACGATGTGTACGCCTGTCATGATTGTTCCTTTCAGCAACCATTTGTGATTCTTAAAGAACTTGAGGTCCTTTGCTGGGCCACGTGCCAACATATTGGCTACCGAGCCTTACTGCAGGATGACACAGGCCTGCTCAACAGTGCAATTAGTAAGTATACATTCAATATACAAATGTCATCGTCTGTTTCGGCCCTTTTTTGAATGCATTCACAGTTGCAGTGTCCACAGCTGATGTCTCCCTCTCCTCCTCTACCCAGTGTTATATTTTCAAAGTTAGATGTGACCTTTTAACATGCTCATTTTAAAACATTTATCTTTCTTTATATCTTCTATATTAATGCATTATACCTTGATTGGAATTACTTGTATATAGGTACTTTTTTCTCTTTTAATCCATTGTCACATTGTTTACAGGCTAGATACCAGGACTTGAAATTAATGTTGTCCCTTCATACCAGGACGAACAGATATCTTACCCGGGATGATTCGGGGACAAAAGGAATTTCTTTTAAAAACTGTAGCTTTAGCAAATTAGAAACTGAAACGAGGGAGAAAGATACACTGTAATTAAATGTATACTTTTTCACTTCCCTCTCCATAGATTTGTCTGTCTCAGAAACAACCCCTGTGAATGAAAATGTATACTTTTTCACTTCCCTTTCTTGACGAAGTGGTGGAGTAGGGGCTGCAGGTCAAAGTCCGCAGTTGAAATCAGGGTTGCCATTTTGGCCATTTTATGGCCACATTTGGCCTCTTTGGTTTGGCCATATTTATTTTCCATTTAATTTTTTTAAAAATGAAACAAACTGAAATGAAACAAAACCATGTTTAAAACTTCACGTCTACTTAATTATTATTATTAGTAGTATTTTTTTGTCTCCTTGCCAAATTGTCAGGGGAAAATAAAACATTTTAATATATGCAATATAAAACCTTTAAATCTTCTGTAGTAATTCAGTGTTGTTATTTGCATATTTGAGGATTTTTCTTAATACTTTCATTGCCACATTGTCTTCAGCCCAGGTACCCTAAGTGACCATTTGTTAGGGTAAAATTATTTTAGACTTAGACTTTGTATACATCAATGGTTCCCAAACTGACAGTCACAACCCAAATGAGCGTCGTGGAATGGTTTAATAAAAAGTATGTAAAAAAAACAAAAAAAAACTGAAAAGGAAAAAATATTATTAAAATGCTAAAAGTAAAAATAGTGCAAATAGATTTACATCACAATTTTGGAATATAAAATGTCATTGAGTTTGGAAGAGGGAGATAGTTGTGAATGATAAAGCATCTACAAATATATGGAAACTCCTGACATATTCCAGGCTATTCATATCCAATACATGTACTTGATTAGTTAATAAAAGTAAAATTCGGTAAAATCTATTGGATAAAACTAAATTAAGAAACGGTGAAATTATGTTCCCACCCTGAGAGTCGCCAGGCCAGAAATATTCTGTGCTTAGGGTTGTGGCCCATAAAGTTTGGGAAATACTGGTATACATTGTCTCAATTATACTAAAGTTTCCTCTATTTTTGGACAGTTTATATTCAAGTAGGTCACAAATGAATCGGCAATACCTTTTTGTATGCATCATTATCTGATTTAACTTCATTAGATTCCAAATTACAATTGTGCATAAGTTTATCTAAAAACGTCAGTATTCACTGTAATTATTTCCATTGTTTCAAATGGTGGGTAGGAGATATTTATATCGACAGAATTATTACCTTTAAGCGGGAGAGTCCATTGTTATGGACAGAGAAATGAACTGAAAAAGTCACTGTTCATTATATATAGCTTCTCTAATTTTATCAGGATTTCTAAGCTTCCACCTGATAATGTCAAAAATGGCACTTTGGCTGTTCTAGTTATTCTAACGTGTTGGGCATTCTAACATCAATGAAAAATGCATATCTGGGAATATGGATCATAAACAAATTCTCTATTTTCTCAGCTTTCTTATAAGTGACAAAAGGACAATGAAGTTACATGTCAAATATCTCAGGAGGTTGAATGTACAATTCTAGGTTCCAGGTAATAGCACCTATCAGCCACCATCTTGCTGAGAACCTACTTAAACTTGGCACTACATGACCAAGTCATGCACAATAATGTTTTTCGTTGAGTATATCATTTCCATCCTGGCTCTTTCTTCCTTTTCTTCAAGACAAGGTACCCACTTTGGTGTAGTACCTTCTTCTTCACCGCCATTCCCCTCCTGCTGTCATCTTTCTTTTGTTTCTTGCTGTTCACAATTCAGCCCACACAAAGTAGCTCTCAATCCTTCGAGAAGTAATTGTCTCATTTCAAAATTATACCCTTGCTCTGAATCCTGTCAAATTCATCTTGACACTACTACCAGCCCTGCCCCTTACCGTGCACTGCCTTTAGCATCTTCGTGGTAGGGTTTGCACGTACCTTGTCCGTATGCAGTCAGGTTTGGTAAAGCCTGGTGGCGTTCTTACTTTCCTGACCCCACCCTTTTGCAATTGACCGCTTGTACCCCTAATAAATAACATGAATAAGTAAGGAGTTAGGCAGAGAAATAAATAAAAGTAATTTGCGGGTGGATGGATGGTGGCGCTTGGATGGAAGTACTCTCATAAATAAATCTTACAAATGAAGAATTTGGTTGGGTTGCTGATTTGGGGTGGGAACCATATCATGTGCAGTTGGAGGTGTATTCTTGTATATCCAGGTTTTATATATATATATACACACACACAGTGAGTGCAAAAGTATCTGATACATTTCAAAAAGTTAACTTTAACATCCCTATATTGCTTCAAAGTTTACAAAATTTGGACCACAGGTTAACAAATACAAATATCAAAATATTGAAACATGGTTGAACATTTTAAAGTTATATACAAAAATCTGATCTTTGGTCCAATATATAAGTATATATAAGTTGAACTCACTCACAGTATATAGTGTTTGCATTTCTGCCTAGTGCATGCA
>VCCN01000819.1:4982586-5000720 GCA_006491835.1 Architeuthis dux | reverse complement strand
GTCTTATCAGTGCCAAGATACATTGCTTGAGAGGAAAAACAGTAATCACTTGGGTAAACAACTTTTCCATAACTACCTTACTCGTGCAAGCAGTGGCAGCAAAAAGCTGTTACACTCATTTTCAATCTTGACAGGGTTAAATTCTCTCTCACTCTCTCCTCTCACACACACACTATTCATGTTAGGTTAAGAGAAATCATGCTAAAGTTAGTGAATAATAAAATAAAATGTTTTATTGTTACATCCACATATCTTAATTATGCATATAATAGCCTTATTTTATCAGTAATGCTTACCTTATTTCCTGACCACCGACTATCCTTTCCTGGTTTTTTAATGCGCAACATACAAACTGCGTGCCAAAACTTGCTCTAACAAATTATGGGCCAAAAAAAAAATTTTTTTCTCTACTGCCAGAAACATTTAGATTTTTAGTGCAGAAAATGACTAAAAGGAAGTAGGAAAGTGGTGGATTAGTAATAAAGTCAGTGGGCCGTGATAAGAAAAGCTGGAATCTTGCCTACATATACCTTCAAATGCAGTTGGTGCTAAAATGCAACCGTGATTATTGTTTAGTTTTTTTTTTTTTGTCTACAGCCTAAATTTGTTGTGTAACTATGTAATAATTAGAGTGGATAAAAGTTTTGCCATATTTGTTTAATAAATCTTACTTGTGATATCACTAGTTACATAAACATCTAGTGTATAAATAAATATAACAATAGATAACACACACAACCCCCCACCCAAATTATCAATCTACAGTTAGATAGATATAGCTAGTAGACACTATAGCAATCTTTACGTATGATTTTTATTTGATCTTTTTTGTAATTCTCACTCATTAATCTTCCAGTCCACTGAATAGACAGATAGGCATTGCCTGGGAGTTGGAATTTAAATTATTTTAGAGTCCGGTCAGTGGATGATAATGTCTAATACAAAAATATAAATTCATTAAAAAATTATCAGCAAAAACTCGATGAAGAACAAATTCTTGTTCCAATGGTCATTCGATGTGGCATGCATATTTTGGTATTTGGTTTTTCAGTGAAAAACTAATTAAAAGAAATAAAAATGAAACCTAAAGATCACCAAGAAATATATTTTTTTGAGAAATATTAAGTTTTAAATCTATGCCTAAATACGATAAAAAATAAATAAATACCACTTCAGAGCCAAATCATTTGCTTGCACTTTAAAAGTAAATTTTTCTCCAAAAATTAAAGCTCCTTGGATTACCTCTCTTGAATTTAGCAACTAAATCTTAATATTTTCCATAAAAAAAAATCATTTTCAGACTAATATCTTGAATTCACTTCATGAAACAATACATTTATCATTTATTTTATATAGAGATCATTGGAAAATATTTGCTCCAAAATTAATTATAGCTGCTAATATTTATGCAAATTATCAAATTATCTTTCTGCCATTTTGGTTTTTGCAAAACTTCTCACTATATATATTATACTATATTTGTATATTGTTTTGAATAAGTAGATTAGGAAAAGATCAATGGGCCTATTTTATTAGCTGAGGTGTGCACACAGACGGTTATACACACAGACAGATAACCAAATTTATATATATAATAAAGACTTTAAACCTGAATAATGCCAGATAACCTTCCTTGTTTTTAGTATTTCTTTATTTCTTTGTGTGTGTGTGTGATGCCACTCTTCATTCAGTGCAATGCTGTTATTGTCTTGCTCTCCATGAACGAAAGACCTTCAGCCAGATGGCAATTTAGAAACTGGAATAAAATTCTCCACCATCTTGCCTCTCTCTCTCTCTCTGTGGACAAGGGCTAATTGGTAATTAGTATTGCAAACGAGGTGTTCCTAGGTCAAATTAAATTGTCCTCGGAGAATCAATTTCAACCGATAGCAAGTTCAAATGAACTGAAGCTGCATCTTGTGTTCCCAAAGGTTTGGCTGGGTTCTTTGGTTGTCATGGATATGGCTGTGGCGATGGAAGGGGAAGACTTGGGTGGCTGTGGCTATGGAAGGGTAAGACCTGGGTGCTGTCCTAAGTGGAGACACTAAGGTACTTTCAGGACACAAGAGAATCTTTCCATTTTTTTTTTTTTGCTTTCTTTGTTTTTGTTTTTTTTCCCCATTTTTTTTGTTCTTTTTCTTTTTCTCTTAAAATCCTTTTTCCCTTACAAATTTAGGATCCCTTTTCTTTTATTCTTGTCATAATCTTGTTTTCTTCTCTTTTTCATTTCCTTTTTCTTTCTTCTCCATTTTTTCCCATTCGTTTTTTTTCTTTATTATTTTTCTCTCTTCCAATTCCTGAAATTTCTTGAATTCTTTGTTCTTACTCCCTTTCATCCATACCTCCTCCCCCCCATTAACATAAGCTATTAAAGCATTTTAGAATCTTTTTTATTAAACAATAGTTACAAACTTGCTATTTATCCTCAATGACAATCATCAGTTATGTTTTATCGCAAAGATTTTGATTTTTTTTTTCCATATCTTTGACATCAAGATAAAACTACAAGCACTACATTGAAAATGGAAAACTATGAATGCCATTTGAGAAAAAACTAAAAATTCAATAGTGTAATTCTCTTGACCCCCCCACCCCTTTCGATTTCCATTGAGAAAGTTGTCAAATTGCAAACAAAACCCCAAAAGCTATCTTCCTCCTCGATCCTCTTTACTTTAATATCAATTGATATTATTTAATGATTAAAAATTGATGTACATATACAGTTTTACTTTTCTCTTTTTGCTCTTTTTACTCTCATCTCTACTCTTTTTTTCCCCCTCTTTTCTCATCACATCTCCTCTCTTTTCTCCCTCCTCTCCCCTCTCCCCTCCCCTCTCTCCTCATCTCTCTCCTCTCCTCTCCTCTCTCACCTCTCTCATCTCTCATCTCTCTCTCATCTTATCTCTCTCATCTTATCTCTCTCATCTTATCTCTCTCATCTTATCTCTCTCTCTCTCCTTTTCTCAGCTTCCCTATTATTTCTCTAATGAAGAGTTGGGTTTTGTTTGAATTGAAGGACAAAAGATGGCTATGTTGTCATTTTGCCCAATGCATAATTCATAATTCTTACAGATAGATAAAGTGATTAAGATTAACAGCAAAATTACTTGTCTGCTTAATTATTAAATATTGATATAAATTATCAAAGTTAATGTTCCAGTATTTTTCATGCAAGTAGTAAGAAAAAGTTATTGTAACTAAAGCAGAATGATATTTACTCTAACAGAACTTGCTTTACTTTAATTTCCTTCAAATGAATTTGTTGTAGGTAAACATTCAGTAAAAAGTTATTGATTATATAATATATATCATATTAGTGTTATTTTGGTTTAATTATAACAATTGATATCTAAATTGTATAAAATAAAATTAATGATCTGTTATTTCTGGTATATAGTCAATTGAATTTATGTATATTCCATTCATCTGTATCTTTCTACAAAAATGTAATATGTAGATTGTAATAAATGCATTTTTATTAGAATTAAGTTAATGTATGTATCACTTGGATACTAGAAGTTTATTTTCACTGATCCCTGCCATCCTCAGTATGACTGAATATTGAACAAATTTTAGTTGAATTTATTTGAGATTCTTATTTGGAATTTAGTGAAATTAAATCATTTATTAATGTTTGTTTTGAGAATTATTGTTTACAGCACAGATAATTGGGGAGGGGGTGGATAAAGGTTTTGTATTGATAATCTTAAAATGTACCCTAACAATATTGAACTTGAGCTCCCCATCTGCCCGACCAACATTTTCTGATAGCACACAACTATGAAATTAGACCAATGGTTCTTAACCTTTTTTTCTCTATACCTCACCTCACCAAACCTCGATAGCTCAAAAAATTCAATGTCCCCCTTACTATAAGCATTAGTTACTTTGGAATCTATTGTAAAATTAGTCCTCATCATCATCCGTTATAAGTCCACTGCTGGACAAAGGCCTTTCCCATCTACTTCCATGACGACCCATCTTGTGCTCACGTCTTACCGGCAAACTTTTTTATCTCGTCCCTCCATCTTGTGTCTGGTCTTTTCCTACTTCGTTTACTGTTCCATGGGTACCAATCGGTTAGTCTTTTCCCCCATCTATTGTCATCTCTTCTTGCTGGGTGACCAGCCCATCTCCATTTTTGCAGCTTAATTAGTAGTATAATATCCTGTAATTTGGAATTAATAGTGTTGTATAATTAGGAATTGATTAGTTAAGCCTTAACACGACTCATTTTTGAACCATGGAACACTTTTCGCTCAAATTCCAAATTGCCCCCCCAATATATTTAAATGCCCCCTTATGCCCCACATTCAGAATCACTGAAGAAGAACAAGCCAGAAAATATTCAGGTGAGTAATTCAAAGCTGTACAAGATTAAAATTCTTCTTCCTGTTATCCTGAAGAATTAAGACTTCAGTGATTTATATAGAGATATATAAATGCTCTAAATTTTATGTGAACCTAGAAAAATAAATAAATAAAAAATGATTGTCTTCAAAGTTTACACACACACACATCTGGGTGTGAATTACTTTATTTATAACATGTTTTCAACCTTTTCCTGACCTCGTCATCCTAACTCACCCATCTCTAGGTGCCTGACACCCTCCTTGTCTGGAGATAAATAATAATGCATTATAAGTTAGAAATTTTTATTAATTATAAATAATATCTGTGCAATAATGCATCCATGGACGGTGCGAGGTGGCTGAATGGTTAACGGCATGGAGAATCAAACAAACTTTGGGTTTGAGACATTTCGCACTAATGCCCTTTGGAAAGGCATGAATCCATCTCTCCCCCTTAGCTATGTAAAATAGTGCAGGGTGAAGTGATTGATGCCAACTTGGGTGTTTGTCGCCTCTAAGTCTATTACACATATCGCAAATGGGAAGAGTAATAAATGTGATATGTGGAGCCCAAGCAGGGATGGCTGAAGCCATAGCCAGCATAAGGGCACTACTTTTACAATCTCATCCATGGTATTTACAAACTCTTTAAACCTCCCAGTATTGTTTATATGTATAATTGTAAAATGAAGCTGTTTAAATTGATTTATTGCTCTGAGTTACCAACTGATATTTTGTATGCTTTTTGAAAGTCATTTTTTTTTTTTGTCAATCTTTAAAACTTTGTGACATCTCCAACTTCTACTGTGACACACTAGAGCAGCCTTTCTCAACCTTTTTAGACTGGAGGAACCATTGAAAAAAACAAAACTTTCATATCTCAAGGAACCCCAGTATAAAAATATATGTACCACTAACAAATTAAGAAATTTAAATGTATTATATCCTAGAAGTAACTATAGGTATTCTACAGTGTACAGGAAGGTAGTTTTCTATATATTTGTTCATTTTAGTGAACATTCTAAGATACTCTATTTTTTTCAGTTCCTTTTCATCCAAAGGACATTTAAAGAATATAAAATGGAAGTCAGTTTTCTTGAAAAAATATCGATAAGCTTAGCTTACCTTACCTTTCATGAAATTAATGTTTTTCATAAACTTTATATACTTACTACCAATAGTACCCTTCAAAAATGGCAGGATTTTTTATGTTATTTATGGATAGATTAATATTTTAGGATATTTCTATTTTTAAACCTCATTTTCAGTCACATAAGTCTCACCATCTCCCTCCCTTTAATTAGCTTTAAAGAGAGGAAGAGAGTAAAACTTGTCTTCACCATGATGTGAACAGACAGACAGACAAACAAACTTGATGACTATGATCTATTGGGCAGTTTTCAGCTAGTTCCTACGGAAGACCCGACCTTCCATCCAGGGGGTGAGGGGGGAGGGGCTCTGCCGCTTCCAACTGGGCAGTGATTAGCTACAGTCGTTTTGGACATGGCCACTTCCCCAACCCCCCCATCAAACACATGACCTACTTTTTAAAACTGATGCTGCTCTGACTGCTTCTAGAAGCTGCTGGCCAGATACTTTTCGAATGCAAAAAAAAACGTGAAAAAAATCTATCAAAACTTTTTTTTTGTTGTAAATTCAACCTAAAAATGTGTGCTGTATGTAGATTGAGACATGCTAAATTTGATTATAGTTTTATTTTTTATCTGGGATGTGTAGTTCACGAGTTATAAGAGTACAAACAAACATACATACACTACGACTTTAGATATATAGGCAGAATAAGAACTCTAAATTTTTCCTTTAAAACACTGAAATTTATGATTGGAAAAAAAATCTGATGCTTCTAGTGTAAAATGTCATCAAGACGGGGACTGCTAATCATTATATAAAAGAAGCCTCAAATGAAGCAAAATTCAGGTGCTTTTTTCACGCATGTATAAAATTCTCGCTGAACCCTATGGTTAAGAAAGGCTGCACTAGAGTATCACCAATATACTCTGGTGAAAAATACTGATTTATAAACATTAAAAACTTCACTTACCAGAGAGTAAACTTTAAAAGATTAAGAAAATAAACCACTTTTTTGCTAATCAAATGTTTTATAGGATTGTTCTCTTGTTTTAAAACTGTATGATGTGCAATATCTTTTAATAAATTATCTGTTTAGTAAATTATGTGAATAAATATGGAATAGTAATTAAATTAATCACATTTTCTTGTTTCTTAATTAAATTTTATATTTACTTTTATTCTCTACATACTTTAATATGATACTGCGTGCCCTTCTTTTGTGACCTTGTACCATACTAAGCTAAGTAAATATATGCTCTAATATATAATAAATTAACAATTTTCTGTGAGATTTTCTTTTTTTCCAATAACTGCAAATTAAAAAAAAAAAATTGTAATCATAATTGTAAATGCTGGTGTATAAGTCGACTCCAAAACTAAGGTGTTAATTCAAGTTTAGTCCAATATTCGCTGGATAAGTTGACTCTCCAAAATAAGGCAGTCCTGTGTCCATCAGACTGTCGAGTTTATAGGGCCTCAACAGACTAGTATGATTCTATGGGGAAATGCTTTAGGTTTAAAAAGTCGACTTATATGCCGGTATATACAGTAACTTTGACACATTTCCTCTGTGTGTATGTGTATGTTTGTGTGTAATAACTTTTTATTCTTTAATGTTAGCATTTTGTGAAATTCTTATAGCTACTTAAAAAAAAAAAGGTTCCCATATGATTGTTATTAAGTCACTTGTTATGGTTGAATCTTGGGACTGATAAGAACGAGTGATTTACTAGCACAGAAAATTAGCTGGACAGTGGACCTCAAAAAAAATCTTCATTTGATATCAGCTTGTCAGAAAGAAGTAAATTTTCAGTCAAGTCTGTGTGTAGGGTGGGCTGGGGTAGCTGCTGAGATTGTATGCCCTTCACCCTACCAAATTCTGGATGTGTGTCACATCTTTGACCTTATGACCGCATAGTGCCAGAAATATTGTTGAGGTTCATTATTTCTATGTGTTTAATGAATTCTTGTTACAAATTCTTGCAGAACTTCTGCAAAGTATTCAGGATTTTGGCCAAGATGGTGAGAGTATTTTTGCCCCGTTGAATAAAATAACAGATATAGACAGAGTGGACCCTCAACATCCTGCCCATGGCATCAAACGAGACCTCATTCGGCTTATTGGTAACATGGTTTATAGGAATAAAGCCAATCAAGATAAGGTAAGTGTATCACCTTTCTGTAAGGTAATTATTTCATGATAATTTTAATATATTTATTTTTTTATGCCCATATATTAATAGTTACAATTATAATAAATCTATCTTGACTGCTTCATATTTCCCATGGTGCAGTAGATATTATTTTTGAACTTTGTCCTCCTCAGGGTTGTACCAGACAACACCATCCTTAGTAAAGATGTTGCTTCCATTCCTCTCATTCTTGCTCTTGACACACACACACACACACACGCAAGAATGTCTGTGGAATTTTCCTTTTCTGTATAAACTCTTTGTCTCTTGATTATTGATGTTCCCACATCTACCTTAATTGCTTTAATTGGCAATAATATATATATTTTTTAATAGATTAACAAAGTATTTGATTCTTGAAATAACAGTGTTGCCAATTTAGATTTTCTTTTTTCAAATTTAAAAAAATATTCTTTGGGATATTGGAATCCGATGTTGCAAATTTATAACATTTATAACATCTATTTTAGTGTGAAAAAAGTATACAAATTGTATATACAAGCACACATAACAATCATATTTACACAATATCCAGGGCCTTAAACATTTGCAGTGGTGTAATAAACATCATAATTCTTTTATAATCATTTACATCTGTTGATAGCACTACATATTCTGGTAATATATTTCAAAGTCCCACCACTCTATTGCTAACAAAACATTTTCTGATATTCAATCGGTAGATCATTAATAAATAATAAAAATAATACTGGTCCAAGCACAGCCCCCTCTGGCACACTGCTACCTACACACCTCCAGTCAGATTTAGAACCATTTACACAGACACTGTTTCCTATCGCTTAGAAAGTCTTCCCCGCCATCTATGCCACATCTTTGCAGTTTGGTAAATGAGTCTACAATGAGGAACTGAGTCAAAAGCTTTTTTAAAATCTAGATATAACGCATCAAAAGGAACATCCTCATCATACAATTTTGACAACTCTTGGAGCGTAATAAGCAGATTTGTTAGACAGGATCTTCTTCCTCTAAAGCCATGTTGTTCATCACACAATATACCATCATTCTCACAGATTTTACACACTTGCAAACTCACCAGTCTATAATTACTAGTTATGGCTTTGTCACCCTTTTTAAATATAGTTGTGACATTCACCATTTTCTTAAAAGATTCTTTAAGCACTTGTAGATGAATCTCGTCAGGTCCCATTGCCTTATTTAGGTTTATAGTAGTTAACAACTTTTTTACATCTGTAGGTGTGAAGAAAGTATTTTCAAAGATGGAATCTCCTACCCGTCCACTAAATTCAAATGGATCTGCCACATCATCGCTGTAGATACGATACATAAATTCATTAAACCAGATTTTATGTTTATCATCTTCCTCAACAAATACAGATTGAAAGAATCAATTTAGTTACTTTGCTATTTCCTGGTCATTATTTACATCATAACCATCTGTTTTAAGTTTTGAGATTGTTCCTCACGACTTTGTCTTACTGTTTACATACATAAAGAGAGCCCTTGGATTTTTCTTAACTCTCTTGAAAAGATGTTTCTCATACTCCTTCTTGGCTATTGGTAATTTGCTGCATCCGTTCTTTTCACATACTCTTGATACCTGATGTACGTTCTACATTCTAGATACCTCTTCCATGCATAATATTCCCTTTTCACCCACCTCTTAACTTTTACATTGAACCACGGTGGATTTATTTTATTACCATTCGTAATACCAACCAAGGGTACACACTCTTTGACAACATCATTTAAGTATGTATGAAAAAACTCCCATGCATCATTCACATCAGTAGTGTTTACCACCGGGGACCAATCTTTGTCCCCTAATAGGGCACACAATCTAGCATAATCAGCCTTATTATAATCATATCTATACACATCTTTTACACCAGTTGGATTTAAACTTGTATAGAAATTCCAAGTTATCACACTATGATCTTCATAACTGTATTTTTTTTAGATGACTCTCAAAAAATACAGTTATCAATTGTTGAGATATGGACAATATCACCCATCATGCAGTCATCTGCTGTCTCAGTATCAAGGGTTTATTATCTAAGGAGATCTGTGGGGACATGGGCATGGTGCCCCTTCCTACAGCATGGTTAAAAAGTGTGGAGCTGAATAGCATGATGAGCAATATTGTCCATTTTCTCAACAATTGCTGATTCTCAAGTTTCACTTGTCTGGAAAGAGTTGAACTGTATAAGAATTGAGTAGGAAACGTGTAACTCCTGTCCTTGTACCTTAGGCAAAAAACTTATCACTCACCCCTCATACATTGGGGGGAAAAAAAAAAAGAAAAAAAAGTGAATCTTGGTGACCCATTTGATGTTGAAAATGGCCTAAACAGCCGTAACATGTGAATCAGAAGGCATACACAAGACAGATCTATGTTCATAAAAATGTTAATTTTAAGGGTTTTTTTTAAAAAAAGAAGAAATTTCAAGTTTTAGAATAATGTCCAGAACACCGAAATTGAAAATAATTTTCATTTTCATAGTTTACCATGTGAATTAATTCTTTTCTTGTCATCAGTTATTAACCAATATGACATCTTTTTTGTGATTTGTTTATTGCTAAGCATTCAAGAAAGTCATGTTTTTGATGATAATTATAATGTTATTGGATTTTTTTCCCTAACTGTACAGGTTCGTGAATTGAATGGAATTCAACTTATTCTTAACCAGACCAAAATTGATGGAAGAAATCCATGTATCCTTTTTTCTTTTGATCATTATGTTATATATGGAATGTCGTTTTTGAATAGTAAGATGAAGGATGATATAAACAACAAAAAATGGTAAATATTTAATCAAAATATGACCCTTTTGATAACCTTTTTCTAATGTTCTTATGATAATATGCCATCTCTATGAAATTCTTTAGGTTTAGTGGTCACAAATTCCTGTTCAGTCATCTAATGTGAACTAATAGTGGCAAAGTGTGATGTCATCAGCATAGGCCTGGTTCTAAACAAACAAGTCGCAGTAA
Organism: Architeuthis dux; assembly: GCA_006491835.1. Classification (NCBI taxonomy): domain Eukaryota; kingdom Metazoa; phylum Mollusca; class Cephalopoda; order Oegopsida; family Architeuthidae; genus Architeuthis; species Architeuthis dux. Next base: position 4,990,111 of record VCCN01000819.1, on the reverse strand, counting down.
TGTTTTTATATAGAGAAAATCATGCTTGTTTCTTTCTTCATCTTTTTTTCTGTTATTTCGACTCCAATTTCACACAGTTTGTCAGTATAAGACAGACAGTTTATACCGAATAAGAAGATTTGATAAGTTTTAGTCATTCTATCGATTTTTCATTCGTTTTTTTTTTTTTTTTTTTTTTTTTTTGGCTCGCAAACTTTAAGCAGCTGTTTCATATTTTTGTGTCATATATGTATCACATAGATACCACATTTACAGTAATTACTGTATTAAAATAATAACCCCAATTAAAGGTGATAATTTGATAAAATCGCTAACCGTAAATACCCAGTCATTCATAGAAGTTGAAGGCTGTATAGTACTATATTATACTAACAGACTTTTGACATCAAAGCGACATATGGTCTTGCCACTTAAGATTTTATATTTTATCAAAGTTCACAATATTATTGTACTGAACATATAGTGAAATAGTTGTGATTTAGATAACTTGGAAAATTGTCACTAGGTGGTGTCTATGAATTGAATAGTAATGAAAAAAAGTTCTTAGTTACTGTTCTCTGAAATTTTGTGAAAATTAATGATTTTGAAATTCAATTTTTGCACTTTGTCTAAAAATGTTAAAAGTGAAGACTAAAATATTTTATGCTTTTTAACTTCTTTCCAATATTTTATTGTCTGAAAACAGTATTTTTTCATTGCTTCTTTTTGATTGAAAAAGTTCTAATTTTCATAGATTTTGTTTGGTTTTCCTTGACTTTTCAACTCAGTCATTGCCCAGTGGTCAATTCTAACCATTCACAATTTGTGTGAAGACAATGAAGCCAACAAAGAATCTATTGCTTCTCTCCGGCCTGAAGCCCCGACTATGAAATGAGTGCTGCAACAATATCAGTCGCTCAGCAATTCTAGATGGAAAAGAATCTCCAGGAATTGTTTGCAATGATATGGATGGGTCCTGCAGTTGAAATAATTTTCACTTTCAGATTTACTTACAAGATTTTGTTTTTGTTTTCATTATTTATTTATTTTTCTTATTTCTTTTTTCTTTTGGGGGGATGATATTTTTGTCCTGATGTTTTTTGTTTTTAATTTTCTGAGGTCTTTTGAATTTTTTTAGTTCTTTTACCCCCCTTTTTTGTTCCTTTTGTTGTTTCTTTTTTTTTGTCTTTTGACAATTCAGATATTCTTACCTACTTTTTAGAAAAATTCTAATTTTAATTTTCATTTCTCCAAAACCTTTATTTTTAGCATTTCCTATTTAATGAACTTTTTTCAGAATTAACACCTGTGACGATTTTTCTCTCCGAAACAACAAAGCTGTTATTTGTCTGGTTGTTTATTTGATCAGCAATTACAGCAATAGAAAACCGCTTCCTAAACAGATTGGTGTTAACAATTGAGATTAAGTCTTGTCATATATATATAAATACTAAAAAAAATATTTTTTTCCAAATTTTCTGAAAAATATTTCCAGGAAAAACAAACAAAAAATAAAAAAAAATATCCATTTTATACTCTGGCCAGTGTCAGAACTGACATTTTCCAAATGGCTGCCATTTTGACACTGCTTCCAATACAATTCAATTCATTTATCAAATGAATTTTAGGAGTTATATAGTTTGTACATTTGGAGCAATAATTTGTACTGCTGTAATTGGGTCTGTTTCCATCAAGCTAACTAATACTTTTGAAGCAAAAGAAATATATAGTTGTACCTTTTGTCCCATAATAGTTGTTACATTTGCATATAAAAAAAATCACTACTTAATGTAACAACTATTATGGGACTAAAGGTATACTACCTTTAGTATACTACCTATTAGTTTTTGATCAGGTTATATTATTTCTTTTTTTCTTTACTCATTTGACTGAGTGAACTTAGATGGTCACTAATAGGTTCTCAATTTAACCCTGTGTATTTTATGACTGCTCTTATCAATCATTGTTGTCCAATATAGCCATAAAGAGAATAATAGCCTTCCAAAAATCAATCAGAGGATTTGAACCTATAATTTGTTCTCAGCTTATATATGAAAAAAAAAATAATAATTTAAATTGTATTTAACTTGTGCATCTAGGGAATATTTTAACTTCATATTTATTTATTTCTAACTAATTTCAAACAGCAGTTGTAATCCTTTTGCATAAACCTAAAACTCTATAGTTTATTTTTATTTCTCAATCTATTATAGCATAGTCAGAAGTCTCCCACCCCAACAATAAGAAAACACAAAATCTTGACTTTGGGATCATTACAAAGTGGAATGAAAAATGTTCAGTATGAGACTTTTGATTTGTATGGCAATAATAAAAGATGGAAGGTGAATTATAAGAAGATTAAGAAATGAAGAAAATAAAAGGAAAAAGCCATGGTAGTAGTAATAATAATAATGGCAACATCACTACTACTATTATTTATTTTAATAATAATGAAAAGTAAAGGGATGATGATGATTATCAAGTGATTGAGACAAGATGTACATCATTAATCCTACTGTCCCAATGTATTACTTTTCATTAATCATATTGAAGAAACTAAAATTCTTATTATTGTCTGTCTGTAATTTTGCAATACTGAAAGAATGTACCATTAAAAATAAAAATGCCTTTTCTTTCATTGCTTGTGTGCATGTTTTAACTGCACAATAACAAAATAAAGAAAATGCAATGTTAAAAAAACATTTTCCTGGCTATTTAGTTTGTTTTATGGGTTATTTTAAATGTAAAAATATTCATCAAATGTCAAATAAATTAGCCGCTCCCCCTCACTCAGTCATGGGTAAGAATTGAACCTCCAATCAGTCCAAATGTTTGTTTCCTTTTCTATGAGTTTGAATGTGTTTTTTTCATGATTGCCTTTACATAAAAACTCAAGCCGTGTTTAGGCAAAAATATATAAGAACAACGGTAAGTATATCTTAAGGGAGGTGCAGATAGCCTAATGGTTAATGGCATGGTGAATGGAATCGTCAAACCGAGTTCAAACACTGGCTGGGACTTCACACTAATGCCCTTGGGAAAGGCATGAATCCACTCCTTCCCCCCAGCTATGGGTAAATATTAGGGCAGTTGGAGCCCTTTAGCCCTGTAAGGCAGTCCATCTTGGGCGTCAGGCTAGTAATCTGGCTCTGTGAAAACCCACAATTTCTACAGAAAAAAAAGATTGGGTCTCCATTTCTCATTCAAGAAATGGAGACAAAAATCATTGCCTCATGCGTTGTGTGACACAGCAAGCAACTTTGCATTGCTAAGTATATCTATATGGAAAATATAACTTTATCAGTCTGGGAGTAAATAGTTTTTTGATACAAGTTATGTATATATATATATATATATATTAAAACATTTTGCATGTGTTTAAGTCTTTGGAAATATATAAAATTTGTGGTGTATTACTTGTTGATATTCTTTTTCCTTTTTTGAATTGGAGTATAATTTTTACTGCCAGTTGACCTTTCTGATGTAATCAAAGAAAAAAAAACTTGTAGAGTAATTGAATTTGTCAATCCTCGTTTGTTCTATTAGGCTATAAGATGTAAGATTTTGTTCCACCCAAGTGAGTTATTTTGATACTAGTTTACTTATGCCATCAAAAAATGAGGGCAATATTTAAATAATTTCTGCAATTGCACTGTACTCAAAGAATATCAAAAACATTATAATGCTCTGCATTTTCTTGTTTATGTTCAACCAGAATGAACCCAAATCTTTTATGCATTTTCAAAAAAAAAAAGTAAGGGAGATTACTCTGTAATTAGCATTTAATATTTATCTCCATTGACAGATGTTACAGACAAAAAATATTGCCAATCATGTTGCGAATTATATAGCTAGATTTTATAGAAATAGATTTAGTGACTTATCAGTAGTGATAACTGTTCATTGTGTTTTTAGATTAAATTTTTAAAGAGAATTCATGTTATTTGTGAGATATTTCATATTCTTGCTGTAGTACTATTTATTAAATAAAATGCCTTTATTATACAAGAAGAATAGATATTAAACAATACTTTTCAATATCCTCACCATATTTTTATGGTAGTAGTATTGAAGTTGGGATGCTCTTGAATCTTTTGTAGCAAAATCAAATATTAAATCCCAAATCCTAAAGAAATAGCATCAGAAAGATCATCCAGCTGTAAAAATTGGCTCCACTATGGGGAGAAAACCTGACCCCGGAGTAAATGTGCACCTGTCACTGCTCGTCTCGTCTTTAAATCTCCAGAACCAAGAAAATAATTAACATAAACACGTGGAAGATTTTTCAGAAAAAGTTACCACGGTTGATTTTAATGAATAAATATACATTTATCCTTTCTGTGTGGACAGCAAGAGAAGTTTGTTTAGCAATTCTATTGCTAGGTCTACAAATCAATTTGAGATTGAAAAAGTTCATTCTCAGAGCATCCAGTCATGTTCTTCTTCACCAAAAACCGTTGTCAAAAGCAAAAATCTTCTAAAATGTTTTAAAAATTAATAAATGCTTCTGACTGAATTTTCCATAGCTACAAAACCCCTACGGTTGTTATTCTTTAATTACAAGTTGTTCTAAAAGGCCTTTTAAACATTTCTGATTATCTCAATTGTCTTTACATCTACTCACCCGGTGCAGGATTTCCCTGTTGTATATAAAGTCCAGTTCCAGGCTGCACCTCTCCATTGCACTTAAAGGGGTAGGGTCAGGCTCATTGCCTGATGCCTGAGGCATCCCATTAAAAGGAAATGATGATGGAACTGAATAATTTCTGGAACCAAAACACATACGCGTGAGGGTCCCCACTTTAAACTAGACCTTGTGTCACATTCCGCCCTTGTGGGGAGACAAATAAATAACTACTCAGTCAGAATAAAATAAGCTTTTTGATTTTTACCTGGCAGCATCTTATTACCATAAACTTCATAGCATGCCTCTTTTTTAAAATATATAAAATTATCTATAAGTTTTTTAATATACAAAAGTTATTTTCTGTTTATTTGCATGCCTATTGAAAGAATTTATCATGGAAAGGTTTGAGAAATAAGTTAAATGGGATAATTTAAGATATTTATGAAAGCAGAACTCATTAATTCCACCTTTTTGGTTTGTTTAGTTTTAAATTCTTGACCAATAAATAATTCACCATCACCATGACGTCTGAATGTAACTTAAACTTTTCTCTTTACCCACAATATCAAGGGTTTATTAGTTATTGCATAGACAGCCCTCTACTTGCGAACTTTCGACTTACAAACATTTAATAGATTTAAATGAACAATTCCATACGTCCAAATATTCTTTTCAAAAGAAGCAGAGATCCATTTTATATTCACTATTAAACGTGGTCTTGATAGACTTATTTAATTTCTTACCAAATCTACATATTTAAACCATTTTTTTGGCTTGTTTTTCAGAATTATGCTGATTTTCTTTTTTCCCCTTTTTTTTTTCTTGTGCCTTAAACAAAACAATACTAACCCTAAAATATATTCAAGAATATCAGAAGTAGAATTTATGAAAATGCAGGCCCGACAGCCTGTACTGTTTTCCTGGGCATTAAGAAATACATTTCTAAACTTATTCAATTTCCGGCCAAAAATCCAGGCAGAAAAATTGAAATACATACATGACCTTACACTTCCATGCACTCTCTCTCTCTTGCACTTGCACGCAATCTCTCTCCTGCACTTGCTCTCTCTCTCTCATCCATACACATCATATGCACATAATATGCACACATGTCTACCTATACTTTTTTCTTATAACAAATGAAAAAAGAATTGTATTATCTTTTTTTTGCTACCTTCAAGATCAGAAACTGCCATATATACTTATGTACAGGTCAATTTTTACAGACCCAATTTAAAAGAAAACAATCCATACACAATACAACATTCCATCCTAATTGACTTGAATAAATGAATAGAAATATATATAATATTTTCACTGAAGCTTCCTGTTTTTTAGTGTAAACTTCGGAGTAAAAATAAACATTTTGCCATAGGCACTAAATCAATGCTTCAGGCTCATTGACTCCGTTTACATGGTATAGAGCCGGGTTTTTTAATGTGAGTTTCCTGAAATTTTTTTATATCACTAATTTGTTGTTCCATTACCTTCAGAAACTGGTTGACCTGTGCATGAGGCATATTGTAAATTAATGATTTTTTGGAGCAAAAATCATAGGTTGGCTTATACTCGAGTAGATATGGTAGTCTTTTTGCTTGCTGCCTGGAAGTGAAATATTAAGAAAAACTGAAAAACAATTGGTGTAAATATAAAATTTGGTTATTAGTGGACATGGGGAACTTTTAAACTGACAATTTTAAAAACATTTGTGATGGCTGTGGCAGCTTGTAATAAAGTTTGCATATGAATGGAAGTGACACGAGTAAAAAAAATAAAAATAAAAAATGTTAATTTACTTCATAAAAGTTTTTTTGAAAGAATATTTTCATATGGTTTGAAGTAAGTAGAGGTGAAGTCAAACCAAATATCCAAAACAGATTTTTTGTTTATAAGTTGGACGCTAGATTGTGTCAGTTGTCTCAACATTTTTTTTTTAAGAGAAAACTACTATAAAATCTTTTTCTTGCAACTAAAACCCAAATTTCGATAATGTCTGTGTAAAGTACATGATAAAAACCTAAGTTTGACTTTGTATATTTTTTATGAAATATGTTATAATTTGCAGAAGTTGATCCAAAATAATTTCTTGTTGAATCTCGTTGACTTAATTCTAGTGTTATTTTTTGTTTCGTTGTTGTTTTTTTTTTTCAAATTCTTACTTTGTTTTTTTTTCTTCTTTTAAGTTTATTTATTAAAACAAAAAAGTCCCAAACTCACATAAAAAGAATTTGTAAAAAAATTAAACACAAATTTTAAAATTTACAATCTTCATCCTTATTTTCATTCATTTTGTTTTTTGTCTGATTTTGAGTTAATTTGAAGAGAAAAAAAGTCTCTCAACCTTGCAACCAAATACTGTCCTTTTTATAACTGTTATTAAAGTTTTTGTGCATGAATTATTTTTAAGCTGAAACTAAGAAGCTTAATTTCTTTTAAGAGAGAAAAATCTCAAAAGTATTTAATTTATTCTTGTTTTTACAATATGATACCAACTAAATACTATTTTATTGTTGCTTGTTATATATATTTTTTTTTTTATTCAAGTTTCTTTCATGGCGACTCAATCTAGAACAGTGGCATTTATTTTGTATACATTGATGTCTTCCTCCTCACCATTAATGTGGACCAATTAGCATTTAGTGATATTAATGGAAGGGAAACTACTCTTCAATATACTAGAGTAACCTCCCTCTCTCCCCTTTTTATTTCTTTATTTTATTTTTAAAGATATGTTCCAGTTTCTGTACTTGTATTAATTAAAAGATGAATTTGTACTGTCAAGTGAGATGGCATAAATTAGTATTGGGTACACCTAGAGCATAGGCCACCAAACTTTTTAGACCATAGATCCTGTCATGGAGTTCTTGATCCTTCATTGACCCCCAGGCATGTACCAAAAAAACAAAAATAATTAAGTAG
>VCCN01000819.1:4971449-4982476 GCA_006491835.1 Architeuthis dux | reverse complement strand
GTTTTTTGGTACAATTTAAATTAAAGAAAAAGTCAAACAAAACTACTTTGGTTTTGTAGCAGAACCAAATGAGACTAGAAATATATGAAAATTTATGTTTGAAACAAAATGAAACCTTTGCCGAAACGAAACCACCTGTGATAACTATATTATCATCATTATGTTTCAGTAAACAGAATATAAAATAGACAATAAAAATAATAATTATATATAAATCAGAAATGTGTATGAGCAAGTTGGATTTTATGTATTTTTATTTTTTTATTTGAATGTCAGCTTTTGACCCCAAAAATTCAATCGACACCCTTTTGACCATCAGACATTTTCGACCCCTTGGATAGTCCCATTGACCCACAGGGGTCGATATCAACCACATCCAAAAATTAACTGATCATTTATTTTATTATAAGTAGAAAGTTTATCAGAAGATAAAATTCTAATCCTGTAAACTAAATATAATAAAATTGTAATCCTGTTTGATGATTCTGGCAAAAGTATTGTTGTCAATTTTTATTTATTTTATTTTTAAGTAAAATCCCAGGCTATGTCTTGTAGTTTTGCTAGTAAAATCATATCTCACAATTTTAAAGTCACTGTTTTGTGTGTGTGGCTATCATGTTTTATTTGCTATGACTGGCCAAGATTTAATAATAATAATAATCTTTTTTTCTCATCTTGAATGGATCTCTAACATTTTATTGCTTGAGATTTGTTGAATCACATTTACTCTAACATATTTGAAAGAACTTCCTACTTTGATGTATAATTTATATGTAATATACACACCTCATCCTAGATCACTATTTTCAGGTACAACACAATAATGATACATAAACACAGTTTATTATAGACCCCAATACTGTTCTTATTTTGTCATCTCACTTGTTAACAGTTTGGTATGGATTTTGGTTACAAGCTGCTTTAAACAAAAAAATGCAATAAATTAAAAGAAATAATACTACGCTGGACAAAGTGTACAGTTTGTCTGTACCCATTACAAATGAATGCATTAGTCTGTTGTTACAGTGCTGGACTTAGACCTTGGGGGCCTGGGAAACTTCAAGTTCGGTGGGCCTCTCATACACAGAAATTAAAATATATGGCAAATCACAAAATTTACACATCAAAGTCCGTTTATTGCATGTAATTGTGACTGACAAGTTATACAGAGAAAGGTTAAAGGAGTTATATATCTGAAACCAGCAAAACTCCAAACAGATTTTTAGGTAAGACAAATTATACAGAACATAGCTATGCTGCTATGTAATCTTTAGTTTCCATAGATGACTCAACAATTTTTTAATTATTATATTTTTGTATAAAGGGGGCCTGGAGCAATTTCCCCCTTTTCCCCCCTTATAAATCCGGCCCTGTGTGTGTATACACACACACACACACACAGTAATGACTAGAAATAGATATTGGCTCATTTTGTTATTTTAATGTCCTGCAGTTGTCTGTCTCCTGTCATTGCTTTTTAGATTATTGTTGATTTTTTTTCATATTATTTTGTATTTTTTATGCTCAGTGCTGCACAATAATTTTTTGTCTGGGCAGCTTTTCTGGGTCGTAATTTTTTAGTTTTTATTTATTTTTTTTTAAATGCAATAGAATTTCTTTTCATCCTTGTCAACCATTTTGTTTTTTCATTACAATTTCTTTTAGATTTTTTCTTCACTTTTTCTCATTTAATGTGTCATTTTTTCCCCCCTTTTTTTTTCTTTCTATAACCATCTTCATTTTATTCCCTTATAAACCCTTTTCCTCTTCTTCTTTTCACCCCCCCCCCTTTATTTTTCATTTTCCATTGAGTCAAAGACACTGTATTCATTTTTTTTCAATGTTTATCTATCAAAATGTTTTATCTTTTCCACAGTATTATCAAAGTCTGCCTACCTTTTATCTTTCAAAGAAATATAAATCATTCCTTTGCAAGGCAAAATCTTACCTGCCTAGTCTGCTCTTCCACATGTCTTGCAATTGAATTTTGTTCTTTTGATGAAAACAATTTGCCTTGAATTTGTTATCTTATTAGAAATTAAGGTGTTTCCTTGCTTGTGAAGGTGTCACCTTTGGTTTTCCATCCATGCTTGGCTTGAGGACGATTCCTATGTATTTGGCACACTTATGCAAAAAAAAAAAAAAAATGATACCCTGTCGCCCAAGTTTATTTGCAAAATGTACGGATTAGGCACAAAAATCACAAATACGTCCTGTCATTTTAAAGAGGATATTTAAATAGGAATTCCACTGAATTTCCATTTGAAAGTATGGCAATTTTTGCAAGGCATTTGGAATTTAGAACACGGTTTCTTTCATCAATATCAGTTGATTACCCTTAAAATTGCATGACATGTTTTTAAGTTTAACTCTATATATGATAATGAGTTATTTATTTTTTTATACAACTATAAGAATTCTTTTCTACATCTGGACATGTAGGAAATGTACTCTGCTTTACTTAGGGGAAACATCTTACAAAATTATGCTTTATTTGAATTTTATTTTGTTTTAATTTGTTAACATTTACAATAATGCCTTTGTCAATAACCTGGCTTATTTGCAAGCAAAAAAAAATACAACTGAAAATTTAAAAAAAAACATTTTTTTTAATTTTTTTTTTTTTATTGATAGAATAAAAGATTTTTTTGCTTAAACTTTGGACTTTTTGTTGATAATTTTTTTCTCTCTCTTGATTTTTACATTTTACATTTTGTATTTTTTAAAATAATTGTCATGATCTCAATAGATTTGGGAACAAGACTTTTCAACGAAAATGCAAAATCCACAAACACTCACATACCGTGTGCATGTGTGTGCATATGTGTCCTGTGTGCGCATGTGTAGATGTATGTGTGTTTATAGCATGTATCTGTATGTGTGTATTTTGCATTTTCAATAAAACGTTTGATAAAAAGTTGTGGTACCATTAAAATATATACCTTACCAACTTGTGAAGTAGCTGATACCCTAACTTTTACAAATGAAGCTGTAATTTTCCTTTTAAATCAGGTGTAAAAGTTGATCAAGGTTTTTAAGAAACTCTTAGATGTATCTGAAGGCACAGACTACTCTTAAGTGAAAAAAAAAAGTATTAGTATCAAATTAAGGTATGGTACAATCCTGTATTAAAACGTCAAACTAATAATAAATTTCAGTGATGATAGAGAACTGATTTTGTCAGATTGTAATACATTTTTATATTTGACATTGAAGTTGTGAATTTATTAAAATTCCATCAAACTGCAGTAATGATGAACAGCAAAATGTTTGACTGAATGGTAATGCAAAAAAACAAATGTCTGCCATCTACATAACATTCTAGTATCTAGCAGTGATAAACAAGATCAAGAGCAATCATAATATTTATTAGAGCAACATAAACTAATATTTTTCAACATTTGGGCCTTTTTCTACTGCGGCTATTTGGAGTTATATGTAAATATATGTTTAAACTCTTAAAAAGTTTTATCCATGTAGATGTAGACTCTTAACCCATAGAACCCGTAGGAATGCCTAACTGGATTGTTCTGTTGAAGCTGTCCCAAGATATGATGCTCAGGAGAAGAGTTCCTATTCAATTTCCCAAGGTAGTGAAGTCTTATAACTTGTTTATGAGGTGGACAGATAAGAATGACCAGATAATGAAATTACAAAAATCTCGAAGACACTACAAATGGCCCTGCTGCTGCCTTATGAAATTCATGATGTGGGCTGCCTACAATGCCTATGGGATTCATAAAGCCCCATGTGCCTGCTAGTGGAAGAACATATACATTTCATTTATTTCTTGAAGATCTATACAAGGAGCTTGTGGGAGATGTTAGAAACCAGAGGTTAGTGAACGGTTGTCAGACTTCTATGGAAGGACAGGATAATGTGAGACTGAGACAGGACATCCATCACTTGTGGAAAGAGGTACAGATGCCACAGGAAATAAGAGATGTGAAGTTTGCAGGGAGAGATACTTGGGGACTGAGCAAAGAAACCGTCAGGCAAAAGACAGTGACTTGCCCAAAAGGTGCAAGTCAGTGTAAAGGTGTGTTGACTTTAAGGGATATTTGTGCATTGGCAAGCTGGACAATAACTGCTGGGCAAAGTGGCAGATGAATAAGGAATATTGGCGATAAACACATGAAGAAACAAGACAAAAGTAAATTAGGACAGGATTTTATGACCAAATAACATTTATTTAGATTATAAGTACAAATATTTTTACAGGCTGTTAAATAACAGCTAACAACATTTTACATTTTCAGCAATGTTTCAGCCAGGAGCCCAGGGTGTAGGGCGCTCAGGGATACATTTATCCCTGACTATATGGCTGAAACATACTTTTAACCAAATATAGACAGTACATACTTTTGGATAGTGGGAGAAACCTGTATTTGGAGGCGTTCATTCGTCAATTTCGAGACTTTGTGCTCTGTTATAAAGCTCTCAAAGGGAAATCTACATCAGAAAGCCAATTGAAAAATACGACACGAAATAGATAAAAAATGCAGAATAAACTTTCAATAATTCAGATGGTCTTAGTTTGGCATGAGATTTAATGGTCATCAACAGAGAATTCCATCAGGGAGGAAGAAATGATGATGATGGTAAGTATTGTAGTGATTATGATGATAATTATTTGACTGTTGGAGTTGTTCATTTAAAACGAGAACAACAAGCGAAGAATATTTGTGCACAGGGGTATTATGTTATGTGGTATCGCTTTTTATATAACAATGTTTTGTTTATTATTATATTTCATGCATTTGCAACACACTAGATGTCTGGTGGTTATCGCTGAAGATTGGGTGACAGCAAGTCTTCTCAAATCTCCAGCCCTTTTTTTTTAGTATCCTCACAGACCCCAGCGAAGCCATAGTCTATACAGTCTCAATTCTTCCTCGAATTCATCCTATCTCTATTCTAGTATTGTCTATAACTTTGTGAAGAGATTGTTGGTATATTAGTTGAGCAAAGAAACACATATCTGAGTCATGAGACGGAATTATTTGCTTAACAAAGAAAGAAAATGACAACTTTTCCATGTTAACTATGGAACAAGCTGTATTGCACACGTTGCTAAAATAGAATAATCTATTTACAAGTGTTGCGGTTAATGTTTAAAATTTCTGTTTGATACCGTTTTTTTTTTATTTTTTTTTTTTATTGCTTTTCACCACCGGAGAAAGAGACTGATAAAAGAGACTCATTCCTTACGGATATTATACCTGAAGAAGGCCGTGGAATGACCCTGCAGAAATTGAACGAACTAGGCTACGAAACTCTACCTCACCCAGCTTACTCACCAGAACTCTCTCCGGTAGACTACCACTTTTTCAAGCATTTCGACCACTTCCTGCAAGGGGAGGTCTTCAACAACCAAGCAGCAGCTCAAAACGCCTTCGAAGAATTCATTGGTTCCAGCACCCCAGAATTCTATGCTTCTGGAATAAACAGACTTGTTTCTAGTTGGCAAACATGTGTAGATTCTGAAGGTTCTTGTTTCGATTAATAACTTTTGTTCTAGCGCTGGGATATACTGTTTTAAAGTTGATGTTGAAAAACTGCAATTATTTTTGCACCAACCTAATATATTCATTATGAATCAGCTTGCTGCATTCACATATGATGTGGTTTGCAGTCTTTTCTCTTCCTCCACAACAACAGCATTTGCTATTTTTACTTTGATGTAACTGATGAATGTGTTCTGGGTTGCAATGGTGATAGAATCTGTTTCGCTTTTTGGGCGTCCTCTACGTCGTTTTTTAGGTGTACTGTTATTAATATTATTATTATTTGCATGTTTGAATCAGCGATTAGAGCAGAGAACTAGAGGCGATGAAACCTTTAGATAATGATAACGATCATAGAATAAGACAGCAGCGCATTTAATAAAACCACAATTAGCAAATAAACTAAAACTGAACAGGAACGTGTAATAAAACACCATGTCCGTCTTGATTATGCTTTTGCTAAAGACTTCTTTTGTTTATTTGCTTTGCAAAGAGAATAACAACATTGCTACACCTACAACAACAAACATTCATACTACTGTTACTACTAATAATAACATTGGTAACTTTTTATTTTCTTACCTCCAACATCAGTTTGCAAGACTTCGGTATCACAAAACCTCACCGGACACCATTATTTTCTTTAAAGACACACCGTTCCGGTCCGATGATGCGTCTATTAAGCGTGATAACCGAGCCTACATCTGATGGACTTTGTGTGAATTAACTCGGCTTGGATCCAACACAGTACTTGGGGTAAGAGAAGTGGATGGTGTAGAAAAGGCTCGAATGGGTCATCATGACAGGCAATCAAACAGAATTGGGAAACTATCCATAAAACGAAAACGAGAGTACAATAGTCTAACAACAGCGTATCAAGGGAAAGATTTTTGAATATTAAAAATCGATTCTTTCAAGCTAAGTTGATTGTGCAGAAATAATTGCTGTGTCAGTTCATTGAAGTATTAAGGTTGATGCGAAAGTTAGTGAAATCTCAGAAGTGTCTTTGAAGTTTACTCGGCTCTTTATTCCTTGTGCAATCAGTCAACTGTAGTACCTCGTTTACAAACCTTTTGAAAAAATTCTGAAGCTAGGACAATGGGTTATATATGAACTTCTGTAGACGAATATCCACCTTCTTGGCACAGGGAAAGGTCATTTTAGACAAGACGAGTCACTGGCGATTAAAAATCGATTTATTATGAGAATCCGAAACCGGGGTCGCAACGTTTTTGCTTCGCGGGCCAGATCGCATATTATTGAGTTGACGGTGGGCCCATAAAAAAGTTTGAAATATGGGAATTATCCATTTAAATATATATAGTTCTATTTTCCGTCAATGACTAATGCATGCTAACAAATCATTTGTGCTTAATTCAATTCAGCTGTTAATCAAAAGATTGGTGGTTCGAATCCACCCGGGGCGACATTTCTTCTAAAAACAAGAGTGAATTTTCTGGTAGTCGTGTGTACATATTAATATTAATTTGAAATCGTTATTTTCCGATGCTGAAAATTTTGCGTGTGAGAGATGAAAAATAGTCAGGCACATGTGAATTGGATTCAGAAATAGAAAAAAAGGTCTGGTGTATCAGTAATGCTATATGCGTTCGTGGCGCAACCGGTTAGCGCGTTCGACCGTTAACCGAAAGGTTGGTTGTTCGAATCCACCCCGGGTCGACATGTTTTTTGAAACAAGGGTCTAATAATTCACCAAATGTCTGCTCGTTTGTCCATCATCGCAAAACTTAAGAACGGCCAGAGCTATAGCCATCAAACTTTTTGTCACTAAAGGGACAGGTTTTTAGCAAGTTTTTGAAAATTCCCCTCCAAAAAGCTTTTTGTTGGTGAGGAAATTCTGTTTACAATGTAAATTTATGACAAATTGCTCATTCAGTTTGTGTCCAGCAGCGTTCACACTTACCTAAAGGTTTACTGTTACTTCAATTCACTAAATGTCTGTCCACTCGTCCGTATGTCATCGCAAAACTCAGGAACCACGCAACATATCCACATGAAATTCTGTGTGTATTAATGGAACCCCGGAGCATCTTTTTAGCGAGTTATTTAATGAAAATTCCAACACTCTTCAAGTTTCTAGGAGAGTGTCGATTTATAATGTAAGTATTATACTAAATTGGTCCCTTATTTTGTGTCTGGCTACGTTCATGCTTACCTAAACATTTAGTATTACTTTAATTCACCAAATGTCTGTCTGTTTGTTTGTTAGCATAACTCAAGGATGGCTAGAGCTATGGCCGCCGATTTGTATGTGATTATTAATGGGACCACTGATAATGTTTTTCGCATATTACTCTTTGAAAATTCAAAAAGAAAATGTGCGGTCTGCGTTTGTGCTCTTCCCAATAATAATTTCTATGTGCCTCTCTCTATATATAATACTAAAAGTCTGATTCCGTTCATCTGTATGTAGCCCATAAGTAGCTGAAATATGCATTGTAACCAGAGATATGGAATTAAGCTACCATAAAGAAACAATTTTGATCTTTTATCGGTGCCAAATGTCCCGTTTAGGCCTTCCGCTGGAAAACCCGCCCATAGGACGGTCATTTTAGCTAGTATAGATTAATTTACAAATTCTTGAGGGGTTAGAAAATAAAAAAAGGGTTGGTTGCTAACACAAACACAGGATTCAGTTGACGACCATTTGTTTGCAGTCAAACGTTATTACAGAACGAGTTTAAAATCTTGAAATGTAAGAATTAGCAGAGAGACCACTATGTTTAATTCAAATAACAAGCTATTTGTTTAACTGGAAGTTAAAATGACTTCTAAAAATAAATACATCAGATCTTGAAGAAAACAGGACCAGTAAGAAAGATGCGTACCTGCATAATGTGATAATGTAATTATACAAACCTAAAAAATACCGAACAAGAATATTTTAGCATAAAATAGACGAACAAATATTAAAGCAGTGACAAAATTAAACAATCTTATTTTACAAAGTTTAGTTACATGTGGATACATGCCACTATAAATAGCTATTTTGTGCCACTGCATTAATATTTTTTCGTCGTTGTCATTATAGAGAACGTGTTGCCACGGCCGACTGCCATCGACACACATAGGAAGAGCCAGGTGGTATCGCGCGATTCGTTGTGAGGTTGAGCAGCTATGGAGCCTATTTCTTTTGTCTATTTTATGTTAAAATCTTCTTGTTCAGTGCTTTTTAAGTTTTTATAATTATATTAACACATTGTGCAGGTACGTATTTTTCTTACTGGTCTAAGAATGAAAGTAAACTTACTTTCTACAAGTGTAAGTGATTGGTGATTGCCAAAGTAAGAGCCAAGATTCCGAGAGCTGATTTTCAAAGAAGGCAGTCACTCCCGTCTTTGAAGCCTGGCGCAACCCGATCTTTATACACATCCCATTTGGTCCTGTGGATGAAGCTAAGCTTTGTAAATATCTATCCAAGCCTGAAAGTAACTTTAAAAAACACTTATGAAACATTTGTGGCCTTATCCAGGAGTAATCTAAGCTCAGTAAATAGCAGTCAGTTTATTCTTATCTATCTATCTATCTATCTATCCTAAGCTTTTGATCAGCACAAGGCCACGACCTAGCCAGTTTGCTGGGCACCTACCTCTCTTTCCCAGTTGGGGTCTATCTGAAGGCAACAATGTATTCTTTCAATGGTCATCCTCAGGACATGTCCAATCCATCGTAGCCTATGTTTCTTAATCTCAAAAGTCATATTCTTACTGTCAGTCCTCATATACAGTTCCTCGTTAGAGATCTTGTTAGGCCACTGAATATTACAGATCTTTCGTAGGCAGCTATTGCGGAAGACATCGACCTTTTTCATGTCTTTCTTCGTTACTCTCCAGCCCTTAGAGCCATACAAAAGGGTGGCCTTAACATTGTGTTGTAAAGCCTATTCTTGTTATGATATCCTACCACGAAAAGGTTATCCCGGGGTCAGACACCTGTGTGGAAATGTAAATGACCCCGGTCACCTTAGGAAATAGGTATATTGCGTCGGTGTCCAAAACAGGATATGGGGACTGGAAATGACACCTGCGTAGGCGTTCGAGAAACCTATAAAGCAGACCCGAACGCGGACAGAAAACTGAGAGAAAAGATGGCACTCAAAGAAGAGACAGACATCAGCGGAGCCGGAAGGCCCGAGACCGTTGTCCCTGTTGGGGACAGACTGACGGTTCTCCTTATCTCTCCCCCACTCTTCACTCTCCGGCCGACAAAGATGTATACTCTGAAATAAAAAATATGTCCAGATATTTTTACAAGCAAGTCTTCGAGTTTCCTTTCTATCCAAGTCCAGGACATTCACCCGCTATAAAACATTCTTAGTTCTGGTGTTGTTTGACGCATCACCCAGTCGATGGCGATCCAGTCGAAACAGGATTGGAGAGAGAATATCCCAGACTTACCCCAGACTTGACTGGGAATGACTCTTTCAGAGTGTTCTCCAGGATTATACCGCTTTGCTTTGGCAATAATTAAAAAGAAAATGGATTTTCTCGACGCATGTGTGGAACAAATGGCCTAGGCTTGACGATGACTAGATTTGAAACTTCACAAATGATTTCAAAAGTCTCTCACATCTATTTATCTCCTTATCTGCATCCATACTTAGAACGTTTGAGTCCGGCACGGGGCCAAATGGATGGGTTGTAGGAAGATTGTTATTTCGTCAATCTTCCAAATAGAAACGGCCTGCCAACTTTGAAAATCAGCATCCGCTTTTACTTGGGCTTGGACATCGACAAATGACTCAGATGAGGACTATGCAACTATCTCAACCACACACACACACACACACACACACACACACACACATGTAATATGCACATTGTGTTCAAGTACTTATATGTACATATCTATTTCTGTGTAAACACAACGTGGTATGTTGCTGAGGTGAGTATTATCATTTGATTTTCCCGGCGCGATAAAAGCAAATGGTCGGGCGCAAACATTTCTCCCTTTGAAACGAAACTTGTAGACTAACTCTCTTTACAAAAACCGTGTCTGTCCACGCTGTCATTAGGAATGAACCTTTTTCTTTATTTTTTAAAATAATTTTTCGGACTATTTTTCAGGGTGGAGGGATGTTTTAGGTGCAACGTAACATCTTCCGATGTATTTGCCGCTTGCGCACGAACACACATGGAAACAAAGTGGAAAGGCGAAAACTTTTTTGAGCGATCTAAAGTTTTCGTCATTCTTGGCGTTCTTCTCATTATTAGCCCTTCTGATAGGGTTTTGTTAATTTATGTAAGGTCACGAAAATGGATTCTATACTAATGCAGGATAATCTACGGGGGGCGGGGGGGGCGTTGGTGTATGTGTGCGCACGAGAGTGCGTGCGTGCGTGACTTTATGTGTATGCCTGTGTATCTGTTTCTGTATTTACAAACAAATATATATAAATATAACACACACACACACACACACTCATATATGTGTGTGCGTATGTGTAAGTCTATGGTATATGTAGGAATATGATAGTAGGTACATGTGTTTATATATATA
>VCCN01000819.1:4625807-4636611 GCA_006491835.1 Architeuthis dux | reverse complement strand
AAGAAGAAGAAGAAGAAGAAGAAGAAGAAGAAGAAGACTCGGCAAAATAACAAAGAAACTGCAAATCATATAAGAGAATGTAGCAAAATAACTCAGGAATATAGAAATTAACATGACTGGGTGGGAAAGGTGATCCAATGAGAACTGTGCAAAGGAATGAGGTTTAATCATGCAGGTGAATGCTATGGAATATTGAAATTCAAACAGATCACCCAATCTAACCTAGAACACAAAATCTAGACATTGTGAACAACGAAAAGAAGATCTGTCAATCAGTGGATGGCGCCGTTCCAGAAGACCACAAATTGAAAGTGAAAGAGAGTGAAAAGCTGGAAAAATGTCTGGACATTGGCAGAGAATAGAAGACAATTTGAAATATGGAGGAGATGTGTGTGTGTGTGTGTGTGTGTGTGTGTGTGTGTGTGTGTGTGTGTGTGTGTGACTAGTTAGGATGTGAATTGTGTGAGGAAAGCTGATAACCTCAGAGAACATTGTCACTACTGACAAGCCTTTCAGGATGTTCTGTATTTAAGGGCTACGAGCGGCTCAAGACAGGGAAAATAGCCCTCATCAGCGCTTCTATTTGGACGGGAACAAATTATGGTGCTTTGCCGACAATTTTTATTAGCTTCAGCAATTTGCTGATTCGATCCTTTTTTAGGAACTACTCTTGTCTTTTGACTTCCGGTCTCTAAAAAGTCAAGACGAACATTTCAAGAGATATAAAAAAGAAATGTTTACTCACTCTTTCTTCTACAAGTGAACAAAGGTCAGTGTAACCACTGTATATAAAAACTACCGATAAGTTTTGATCGAGTTGCCCTAGAGATGGACAGATTAGGATAAGAAGACTGTTTCGCCAACGCCAAGTGGGAAGGCCGTGACTGCCTTAGAAATTCTTGGTTCTACCTACCAGTCACCTCTGACACTTGCAGGGAATACAGTTTGCCCCCTCCAGTTTCGAGGGGGCGGGCGCAGACCCGTCGTGAAGTTGAAATTTCGTGAATAACTCTTGACTCCCCACCAAACCTCAACTCCTATTACTGTACTGTACTCTTTTGAATGCATTACGTACAAGACGATACATATTAACATATTACATTACATTAAAGTAATTTTTCCCTCCGTTTGTAGCAGATATATTAAGCATGTAAAAAAATCCATGTTCGCCTCCATGTCCGCCTCTAGTCGGCACGGTTGAGAGGCCAGTTAATATGTATCGCCTTGACTACGTACATAACTGTACATTTAGCATCCATAACATACCGATACAGTACTGTACTGAATAGTACATAAAATAAAACAATTAAAACTTTCCTGGCATCACTTCCTGAAGCACCAGGGCCACTATGCTGTGAACTCATGATTAATGGTTACATATTTTCGCAGAAACTTTAATGCAAATGCTGCGAAAAGGGTGAGATTAAACGAACATGTTGGTCACTGCGAGAGTAGACACGTGACTGATGCTAGCTACCGAGCAAAAGATGCGCAGCGTCCTCCAACAGATCGCGTAGATCCCACACTTCTTTACCATACTTGAACTTTTAAACATATCTGTTATAAATAAATTTATGTATAAATGTATGATAATTGTAGTTTCCAAGGCGACTCGTTCGTTCGGCTTTTGCTTCTTGGACCTTCCACAAAACAGACAGCAGACCATGCTTGGTCTTCTTTCTCTGGGAAAGCTAATTAACAATTGTGACAATTATGTTAGCCACTTCTTCGCTACAATAATATAACATAGTAATGTACTATACACATAATCTATGCTTTTATGATTCGGTAAACGTTTCGGATTTGTTTTGCTATCGAGGTTCTCGTCTGCAGTTCTCGCATTATAACGCATACTCAAAAATATATTGTTATAATAATTGTGTTATGTTATGTTATGTTATTTTGTTTAACGGCACATCGACCTTTCGTGGGTCATTTAGTGCCGGATTCAGGAGGGGAGGGGGAGAACCCCGTGACTAGAGACTTGAGAATATTTGTGTGTACTGTATACAGTGTTGTACTGTATTTATAGTAATGGACAATGAAAATAGAAGAATAATGCACATATTATAAGTTTGTGTCATTTGCTGAAAGTTTTTTTTATCTCTCTTTGGATTGTTTAGCATGCGGTTTTTGCTGCAGCTCGCAAAATTAAAAAAAAAGAATTCCCATTAAATTATTGATGACAACTTCGCGAATAATCAAATCCGCGAAATAGAAACCCAGGAAATTCGAGGTCCGACTGAACGCACCTATCTCAGCCATGACACAGGTTCTTGCACCGTTTGGTGATATTTACTAAGCTAAGCTCAATACGTTACACACTCTTTATTCGTATTACTAGAGTGTTGTCAATCATATGATGGTGTATTAATGTTGGGAATATACTATTGCCATTTTGGGTAATATCCGATTTTGTCTTTTTTGTTATCCATATTTCAGTTGTTCCATGAGACGCTCGAAAATTTAAGCGAGTTTTCAATGCATATGAGTAGGGAAAGCTGACTCAATACCCACTTGACCTGAATTGACCTTGAATTGGCAGGTAACACAAACCAGCTGTATTTTTCACTGTATTTTAAGTTCAAAATAAGTAATCTTTTCCACCAGTTATGTAATTATTAAATTAACTTATGTTCGTCGAATCTTATATTTCTATAACGGTTACTTTATTTTTGAAAGATTTTTAATTATGGAGTTTATGTATTTTGTAGGCAGACATCAATCATGACGTAATTGGAGTTGATTTTGGATAACAAAAATTGATATTAAAACAGTCTAAAACCTTTAAGTACGCAGAAGTAATTTTACAATCAATCTCCCATTTTATGTAGAGAGACTTTAAAACAGTCTAAAAGCTGCTTTACGTACGCAAAGGTTATTTTTCTTTTTATACCATTTTATTCGAAGTTATTTGGGGTTATGTATGCAAAATATGCAAGGTGTATCGTAGATATGAAAAAACGTAGCGTGACATGTTCTATGCGTTACAAAGCAACGGACACTTGCTTTTATATATAGAAGAAGCTGTTCATTATAATCACGGATAATGTTATCAGACGGTTATTGTTATCAAAATCAGTTGGTCCCAAAAACATTATTTAAAATGAATTTAAAACATTTTTAAATAATAAATAGATTTTTAATTAATTTTTTTATAATGTGAAGTTGGTTATAACAATGAATTTAATAAAATAACAATGAATTTATAACAATCAATGTGAATTTATAATAATGAATGTAAATTGTACCAATTTTCACATCCTTTACATAATGTTATCAGCCGGTTATTGTTATCTAAAAGACCCTGTCCCAAAGTGATTACAATGAGCGGCTCCTTCTGTAAATATAATGTTTTTACAAGTTACAGCTATTGGTTTCATTATGCCTATATTATTAAGTTTTTAGAATTGTTCGATGTCTACTAATGGCTGTAGACGCGGAGGAATACACCGTAGTTACTTATATCGTCGGAGAGAGCGGCCACCCTTGTAGCTGAAATAATGATGTATTCTCCACTGGTGCTAGAGGTCAGGATTTGAGCCCAGAAAGAAGCCAGGATTTTGAATGCTGATATTCTAAGAAGGCAGACCTTCCCTTCTTGGAAGAATGGCGTTACACAATCTTCTTCGCCCAGTTTCTCTGCATTGATCCTGGGCTGCAATAAGATAAGCTTACTAAATACATCGTTGTAGTCATTGTTGCAACCTAGCAGCATTTCTAGCCCTTTCAGTTCAAGTAATAAATATGCTTTTATCTTCAAATAACTAGACAAATCAGAAGAAAAGAATACGTAATAGAAATCAGACTCTGATAAATCAATGATAAATAAATCCGAATAGTGCCCTTACGCTGGCTACGGCATCAGCCGTCCCTGCCCGGGCATCATGTATCACAAGTTTTCTTCGTGCCCCTCTGTCCCGGTCAAGCTTCGAAGTTCTTCGAGGTTTTACGATATGTGACAATTGACTTAGAGGCGACAAGTACCCGAAGCAACGTCCCTCAGCTCACTCGCCATTTTACCCGTAGCGGGGTGGGAGATGGATTCACGCATTTCCCAAGGGCGTTAGTACGTAGTGAACGCGGATTGTTTCAGTCGGGGTTTGAACTCGGCTCGCTAACCATTTTCCGAGCTGTTAATCACTTGGCAACCGGCAACCCCATAATAAATTAATAAGTTAGTAAATATATAACAAGTTAGAAATAGAAAACGAATTAAAAACAAGCCTGGCTGCTGCAGGGACAAACTCCACTCCTATTTCTATCCCGACTGAAGGTGATTACTACAACTTCTGTATTGTATATATAATAAATTCGTAGATAAGTAAGACTTGTCCGTTTCGCTCAGTCGGCAAGAGAGCCGGCTACCAATCACTTGGTCTTGATTTCAAATCACGGTAGGGGAATGTTAATTTTACATTTACTGTTTGGTTTAACGTGACAGCACAGACAAACAATGAAGAGTTTACTCCCCTAAATTTGGTGAGGATTGTTGTTATTGCCATTGTTGTTACGGTAGAAAAGTCAATTCAAGGAGTTTGACAAAGGGTGGCAAACATAAACAACGATGGTGTACTCATAAAAATAAAAATAAAAATAAATTTGATAAGTAGAAAGAATAATTGATAAAAGTCGCTGTTGACAGTATTTTACAATATTGCAACATCGCCTATCGCTGTAAGC
Source organism: Architeuthis dux (assembly GCA_006491835.1). Classification (NCBI taxonomy): domain Eukaryota; kingdom Metazoa; phylum Mollusca; class Cephalopoda; order Oegopsida; family Architeuthidae; genus Architeuthis; species Architeuthis dux. The sequence continues at coordinate 4,631,928 of VCCN01000819.1, read as the reverse complement.
TTAACGTCAATCGAATTTGTAACTAGTCGTTGCAAGTGTGCAATGCGAGTGTGGCACAGACGCTTCTGAGAGTCGCCATTTTCTTCATGCCGGACAGTTGAGGGGACGATGAGAAGGGATGTTAAGCATTGTATCGGCACCAGCCGCTCGGGAGAATGTCCCACCCTCCTCTGCAGATACTCTCAAACTCTGCGGCGGTGCGCCAAGATTTCTCCTCTCCCACGTCCAGCACCAATCGTCAGACAGGAAAACGCTTGTAAACATAAAACTATAATTATTTCGTAACAATCTCATGTCTCCCCCCACTAACGTCCTAGCGATATACATGCGCATATTAAAGATGTAAACAACGTGTTCATTTACAGGAGCTCATGGTGATTCTGAAGAGGAGGAGTTTATTCAGACGCAAGGTTTCATAATTAGAGTATAGTGTATATCAGTATAGATCGAACTCACAAAATGTGCATGTGGTGATAAACACGCCAACCAGTACCCCACTTACGGTACAAATAAGGGGACAGATCGATCGATCGATCGATCGATAGATAGATAGATAAATATAAATAGAGTGATATAGAAAAATAAATATGAATGAACCGATGGAGATAGATAGAGAGATATGAACAGAATGATATAGATAGCTGGATATGAACGTGAATGGCTAGATATGAACATAAATGGCTAGATATGAACAGATTGAAATAGCTAGCTAGATATGAACATGAATGGCTAGATATGAACATAAATGGATAGATATGAACAGACTGAAATAGATAGCTAGATATGAACATGAATGGCTAGATATGAACATAAATGGCTAGATATGAACAGACTGAAATAGATAGCTAGATATGAAAATGAATGGCTAGATATGAACATAAATAGATAGACATGAACATACTGAAATAGATAGATAGATTAATTTTCGCAAAAATAAAAAAAAAACATTATTCTTTAAAAAAGATTTTTAAATATTTCTGCGATCCCAATAATCTTCATTAGGCCCCCGGAGGTGTCTCGATCCCGACTTTGAGAAGCCGTAGATTACAATACTTCATCTAATACAAAATGATTGATAAAAAATTACAGTCAATTTTTAACCTTATTTTGCCTGCTGGAAAATAGGAAGGGGTTGCGTGCATGCATGTGTGTATGTTTTAAAGAACATTTTAGAAGGTATCTACAAGGTGTACTCATACGAATTTTCAAGGTTCTATGCTAAATGGCGTGTTCGGTAGCACTGACACAACATTAAAAGCGTAAAAAAACCCCAAAAATATTCCATTGAAAACAATTTTTTAAATTTACAAAAAAGAAACGGTTTTTATAAGGTTTTCTATTGGAGTAATCATGCGAATTTTCAAGGTTCTAGGCTAGGCGGTTTGTCGGGTAGCACTGACACAACATTAAAGAGTCTAAACAAAACCAAAAATTCCATTAAAAAATTTGCAAAAATCCCCAAATCTGTTGTCTAGTGGAGTACTCGTGCGAATTTGCAAGGTTCTCAAATGGCGTGTCCCGTAGCGCTGACACAATATTAAAAGAGACTAAAAAAAACAACCCAAAGTTCCATAAAGAATTTTTTTTTTTAAGTTCCAAAAATATTTTAAAAAACGTTTTTAGAAGTTGTCTAGTGGAATACTCAGGCGGATTTGAAAGGTTCTAGGCCAAATGGTGTGTCTGGTAGCGGTGAAAAAACAAAAATAACCGAGTGAAAAGGGAAGAATACGTCGCCATCTTGCTTGTTGTTCGGTCGGGTCGGTGGTCGTGGATAGAGTGATTCAATAGATAGATAGATGGTTGCCAACCAAGGCTGAAGTCTCCAGTCTGTCCTGCTGTTTACCCATAGCTGGAGGGAGAAGAGATGGATACATGCCTTTTCTTCATGCCAGAGTTTCAACTCAGTTCACTGATTCCATTCTCCGTGCTGTTAACCGTTAGACTACCCACACTTTCAAAAGTTATATCGGTTCGTCAATTACATTTTTTGAGTCAGTATTTACGCATCTTTCCACGGAGATGGGATGTGACACAAAACCCATTTTAAGTCAGTGAACCAGCACACACTTATGAGTGGGTGTCACAGACATTGCCCTGTTTAATAGGCATATTGCCGCAGGCGTGAAGGTGTGCACACTGACCATATCCCGTTAGTGAAATGAGGATGTGCTGCCTGGGAGAGGGATCACCAGGAACTAAGCATTGGTGAATTGTTCCTGTCTCCCCCGAAAACGAGACAGGAAAAGTGAGGAGCTGTTGCCAACCACACAGCTTTTGGCCTACGAAATAGAGTCATCTGGATGTGGGGACAAACAGATTAACACTATATTTAGTCGCATTGATTTATAGCCATGACACTGCGGTGATATAAAGACGTTATAGTCTCCTTAAATAATGATGGATGGCCGAGATTAGAGGGTAAAGAACTTAGATGTCTGCCCGTGGTCTAATCATTTTTAGACAGCCAACGACGCGTTCTGCGTACGTTGGGTTACTCTAGACAAGCCTCGATCAGCCCATACTTGCTGGACAGGAGCCACCCGGACGACGGCGAAGTCGATTTGTTATTAGTTGTAGAAATGACAAGTTTGGCTTAAAAAGAACAAGAATCCGATTTCAGTGTCGGGTAGTGTGGTTAGAGATTAGGAGAACCTAAATCGTGAGAGTCTGCAGCAGAGTTCTAAAGAAATAGAAGACTAAACGCAAATGCGACTGGGGGCGCGGAGAAAGAGGGTGGCAGTGAGAGAAAGAGAAGAAAAGAAAGGTGTTGAGACGAAAAAAGGAGAGAGAGAGGGGATGGAGGAAAGAGAAAGAGAGCGACAGAAGTTGCTAGACTAAGAGGAAAACATGGAATGAGAAAGGCAGAGAGAGAGAGAGAGAGAGAGAGAGAGAGAGAGAGAGAGAGAGAGAGAGAGAGAGAGAGAGAGAGAGAGAGATTGTGAATCGAAAAAAAGCTATGCCCAAAAGTTCAATCTGCTCATCTGTCAAGTGTTTACCGTGTCTCACCGGACAATTCGTACATCTGTTGAAATCACTCCTCATTTTTTTTTTAAAGGTTGCCATTTCGCGTCTTAGGTTCCCTGAACTTTTGGGCTCCACATTGTACATATAAAAACACACGCACACATGCATGCATCAGCATATATTTTGTTTTCATTCTTAACTTTAGGGGAAATAACCTTTTGTATGTCGTTTTTGAATATTAGTTCCTCTATCTAATTTCGTTTTTGCTATTGTTATTTGGAGTGACCGATGTTATCGGCTGCTGAAACATGGTCAGCTTACAAGTGACGTCCGGATATCTGTATGCAAAGAAAAGCAGGACGCCCAAACGCCTATGCACATACTTGATGGGCGCATTTGGACCTCGATTCACTTCCCATTCGCTAAAATACATCAATAAGTCATTTGTACATTCACATAAAAATGTAAGGAAAATGATTTACATCTTCTTCTAAGTGCATCGATCTCCAAAAGTTCTCAATTAAGTTCAATGAAGTTTTGTGGAAGGGTTGGCCATTGGCTAAAGAAGAACTGATTAAATTCGAGGCCGGATCCAGGATTTTATTCGATTGAGAGAGATTTTTTTCATATATTAAGACAGAAGCCCGAAAATTGACAAATCGAAACTTACCTCCCTTGCAACGTCGCTATATATGAACTGAGTTTCGTTCAGATTTTAGTTAGTGTATGGCATTGGCAGAGTTATGCATTCTCAGAGAGCTTTCCTGCTTAAACTAGTGATAATACCATTTACTGCATTACATTTGCTCCATTCATGTAAGATTCAAGTCAAATTTGAGTTTTGCTAAGTTTGATTGTTGATGTTATCTGTTACTAATGGCGACACATTTACGATACATCGCACGCATAGTGTCATGATATAAACTAGCTGAAAACCTGCCCTACGGGTGAGATTTTCAGCTAGATGTCTACTTTATACTGTTAAACAAAAAGATAAAGATTTGGTTTAGCTAACCTGACGGACACAGAGTCCAGTTTAGCATTATACTCACATTGTAAATCGAATCCCTTACTAAAAACTCAAAAACATGTGGAATTTTCAAAAATTAATTTGTTAAAAACATGCTCCGATGTGCCATTAGTAACCACAGAAGATTCTGTAGCCATAGCTCTAGCTGTCCTTGATTTATGCAATGACAGACAGACGGACAGACATACATTTGATGAATTATAGTAAGATGATCAGAATCTTTGTTTTCACACAAAAATATATTATATAAAAATACTATTTCTTTTCAGAAGGGAAAGCATATTTGAAATTTTCCAACTACATTTTGTTGGAAGTTGTTCCTAAAAAGAAGCAGTATTTTCATCACCGCAAAATTCATTCTCGCCAAATAATATGGGAAAATTATTTCTCTAACTCCAAAAGTGAAAGTATTGTCATTATAAACTGAGCTATACCATTCTGTTCATCAAGTGAAGAACTTTTAACAATTGACAATTTACGTTGTAAAGTGCTCAAAGATTGTATATCCACATGTAACTTAGATCAACATAGATTATACACCGGACCCCCCACCCCCACTCACACACACACAAACACAGTGGCAGTTACATACACACACATGTATCTGTTGATTATTTCGCAAAAAAAAAGAGAACATTTTGTTAATGGTGTCCAGAATATCCTCGAAGAAAACCATCGATTTTCCTTTTCAAAACGCTCAGTAAATTCATGTCCATTCCCAACTCACGTGCCAAATATATACCACACAGAATTATCATCCATCCACCTACACGCACGCACATACACAGATACACATGCACACACACACACGGGCATGCATTCATTGATTATTTAATATAACAAAGAGAACATTTCGCAAATGGTGTCCATGAAGTTATCAAAGGAAACCATTGAAATTCCTTTTTAAAACGTTCAGTAAATTCATGTTCATTCCCAACTCACACGCCAAATAATACATTCCCTACAGAGTTGCCACCAACCCAACCACAGATACCCGCACACAACACATACGTACACACATATACACACACACTTAGTCAGTTACACACATACACGTCTCATCTAGAGAATACTTTAGAAATGGTCTCGATAAAGTCCTTAAAGAAATTTATTGAATTTGTCTTCTGAAATGCTCAATAATTTTGTGTCCCTTTCTGGCCAGGCAGCAAATATCCACGAAAGAGAACTGCCACCCACTCTACTGTATAAACACATCCGCACATACAAATGTCCACAAGCGTACGCATACGCATACACAAAAACATGAAAATAGTCAATGTAATATTACTTACGTACAAGGTGTACATGGGCGAACATGGAATTCCTTGAGCGTGTGTGTGTACAATTCCATCGCATGTTCCGGAATTGGTAGCGGCATTCTTGGATGCCGAGCTTCACCCCCTCCCCGACCACAACGATTGCGTCGGGTCGTCTCTGGCATATCGACCGTTGTTTTGGTACAAGATCGGGAATTTTATTACAGATGATATTTGCTCCGAATGCCACGACCGAGGAGAGGGCCCTGAAATAGTAGAAAAGGGTAGAAAATAATAATAATAATAATAATAATAACAACAACAACAACAACAACAACAACAACAACAACAACAACAACAACAACAACAACAATAATAATAATAATAATAATAATAATAATGTGGAAAATGAAGGTAATAGTTGTGCCTATCGTTGTTGGGGCGCTGGGAAGCATTACAAAAGGTAGGAAGAACGGGAAATCCAAGGAATAATTGAGACCATTCAGAAGACAGCATTACTAAAAAAACAGCTAGAATACTGAAGAGTGCTCCAGCATTGAGGCGGCTTGCTGGATTCCATGATTCCTTTGATACGGCCAATCCCATTGAAAATCTTAGGAAAGAGTTGAAATCTGAAGTCTTCAATGCGTACAATACACTGCAGGAATCCTGCAAACATGAATAAATTGCAAAGGAAGAGTGGGAGAAACTACCAGCTGGCAGATGCAAGAAGCTTATTGATGGCTACAAGAAACGTTTGGAGGCAGTCATCATTGCCAAAGTGTGTGCAATGAAATATTAAGGAAGGGTGCCTTTATTACGGCCCAGGTGATATTTTCTTCTTTGAAATTACTACATATAAGTTGAAAAA
>VCCN01000819.1:4465252-4476873 GCA_006491835.1 Architeuthis dux | reverse complement strand
TCGTTTGCCTTCTACCCACTGGGCACAGACATGCACATATAAGTGAAACACTATAAAGGAGAACGGGGAAGAGAGGGGGAGGGGGAGACATCTAAACAAACACAGAGTTCATGTAAAGAAAGACAGAAAGAGTTTCATATAGGGACACATACGTTGGGTATAAGGCAAAAGAGAGTTTTTCTGCGTATATGAGCAGTGCCCATTAGCACGATCTTTTGTATCTCAGCCAAAGATGGATTTCCTGGGATTTTTTAAAGGTGTGCATCAGTCTTTTCTTAATCATTCCCAGTGCTGCTACTACTACTGGGATAGTGGTTGTGTCTAAGTGCCACATTATTGCCGTTTCGATTTCCAGATCTTTATATTTTGAGAGTTCTTCAAATTGCTTTGCTGAGATGTTTTTATCAGACGGGATGCTAATGTCTATAAGGTAGCATTTATGCTCTTTGAAGTCTTTTATCACTATATCTGGTCTATTGGCTTGTATAAAGCGATCGGTGTGTATGGTGAAGTCCCACAGCAACATAACACCTTCACCTCCTAGCACAGGTGGTGGTTTGTGCTTATACCATTTTTCTGCGTGGGGTAGGTTATAGTGTTAGCATATCTTCCAGTGAAGGTATTGCTCCACCCTGTCATGCCTATTCTTAAATTCGTTTGAGGCTAGGGTAGAGCAGCCAGATATTAGGGGATCAATAGTCTCCTGAGCGTGTGCACAGAAGCGACACTTTGGATCTGCCCCGTTCCTTAGAATATGTGTCTGGTAGGAGCAAGCTTTGGTCCTGAGCGGCTAGGATAAACCCTTTTATTTCTAGTTTCAGCACAGAGCTCTGCAACCACTGATGGGTCAGTTTTTTAAAATCAAAATCAGGTTCCTGTGCTCGCAATGGGTATCGTCCATGTAAGGGTTTTTCCTGCCATTTGGCTTTCAGGTTGGTTAGGCCTTTAGTTTTTGCCCTTTGTTTGAGTTTTTCCCCCCTCCTTTGTTGGTATTCCGCTACCTATTGCACCCTTATCGTTTAGGTGTACATCCCGTTTGAACATTTGGCTTTCTTTAGTTATTGAGTGTAGCGTTTTAGTTGATTCATGCTGGTAGAAAAGCTTTAGCATTCAGTCATTTGTCACCATTAGGTATCGTTCAAGATTGTGGTCTTATATGTAAGCTTTAGATGGATCAATCCTCCACCCCCTTCACAAGTCCTAGAGCTCCGATGACCACCGGTGTTATGGTGGTTTTCACGCCCCACATCCGGTTGATCTCGATTTCCAGGTTTCTTGTATTTTGACATTTTCTCAGTCACCTTCACGGAAGTGTTTCTGTCAGATGGTATTGCCATGTCAATGAGCATGCACCTCTTTTTGTCTGTCCTTGATAAGGATGCCAGGTCTATTTGCTCTTATTTCTCTGTCAGTTTGGACGGGCATGTCCCAGAGGATGATGACTTCGTTGTTCTTAGTGACAGTGTTAGGTTGGTGCTCATACCATCTTTCAGTTGTTTTGATTCTGTGTTTCCTAGAGATCTTCCAGTATAGCTATGCCGCTGCCTTGTTGTGCCTGTGGGTGTACTCGGTCTTTGCCAGTTCTGGGCAGCCTGAGACGATGTGCTCGGTCATTTCCTCGTACTTTTCGCAGATCCTGCATTGTGGGTCTGTTCTATCCTTTATTATGCGATGGTGATAGGATCTGGTTGCGAGGCTTTGGTCTTGTGCAGCTATGATCAGGCCCCCGTTTCTGCTTTCAGTCTGGTGCTCCTCAGCCACTAATGTGTCTTTTGTTGGTCTACATCTGCTTCTTTCACCCTTCTAGGGTATTTCCCGTGCATTTTCTTTGCTCCCATATTTTTTGCAGTTGTTGTTGGCCATGTTGTTTTGCCTTCTGCTTTACTCGTTTGGCGTAGATGGTGGTCGCTTCTTTTTCTATTGGTGGGGTTTCGGGGATATCAAGTTGTTTCTTGAAGAGTGTAGCCTCTTTTCTTATGGAGTGGGTCTGGTGTTTTACTATTTGGGGGAGAGGATCATCTGTTTTTGACAGGTATGCATCTAACCCGATAAGTTCATGTTGGGCTAGGCCCCGTCCACCTGACGTTCTTGGTAGGTAGAGCCTGTCGACATCCGCTTTCGGATGATGCATCTTCTCCTTGGTAAGCATTTTCCTTATCTCGGTGTCCAGTCTCTTGATGTCATTCAGCTTCCAGTTGATGATGGTGAAGCTGTATGTTACTACAGGTATCGCTAGGGTGTTTATAGCTTTGAGCTTTATTTATTTATTATTATTATTATTATTATTACCTCATTAAGTCTTGTGTATTCTTTAAGTCCCTTGATTGCAGAGTCGACGCCATCCTCGATGCTAACGAGTCTTTATATATGATTATTAAAAAAATGAAAAACAAATCAAGTTTGACGATAATGAAATGCATTGTTATAGACAACTTTACATTATTAATAAATTAATATGATTAATATACATATGTTAATGCAATTTCTAATTCAATTTAAATAAAGTGTTTGGGACCTACTGATTTTGATAATAACCGTTTGATAACATCACACACACATACACATACACACACACACACACATTTATTATTTAAAAAATCAATATAATTATGGATAGCAATTGAAGAGAATTGTGGCACAATTACAAGAGATAGGTTGGTTGATGTTTTCGTCTATTGCTGATGCAAGCTATGCCCTTTGAACGCTTAAAATAAAGCTTCAGTTAATCATAAACCTCTAATGCATTTTTTCTAAACTTTATTATAACATTTACTTTTATTATTAGTGAGTCTTATTAAATATAACTATAGCTTCTAGTAAATAAAGCGTGTGTGCATTTATCAGAATCTCTGTATATATTATTACCCTCCAAAGGGTGTAGACGATTCAGAGTGTTATGTACACATACTCACGTTTTCTCTTTCATCTTCCCTCGCAGGCAAAGCAAGTCAGACCCTTAATCCCAACCTGAGACACCGTCTAAGCTCTTAAATGGATCTTTAGTTACCTCCGCTAAGAGTGCCTCAAGTGAATCTATTTAAACTTCGCCATGTTTTTTTCGGGAACCTTCTGTTTATCAAAACGCTTATTTTGCTAGGGCTGGATATCCAAGAATATCCTGATGTTTCCGTTTTTACGGTTTCGCTCTTCAGAAGAACAATAAATAAAACAATAAATAAACAGGCCAGAGATTAAAACAAGTGTGAAATCACAAGTTACATTTTATGTAAGAGCATTGTCGTATCCAGCATATTCCTTTACCCGTTCAACTGATGTATCCATAAAACCCAGGAATTAATTTTATTTGGTGTTGAGGTAAAACCGATAATATGTACGTCTGTTTTCAAGGGTGTACGTAGATGCCGACTACACTCGTGTATAAGCCGATTTCTTAAAAGCAAATGTTCAGGCTAATCATAGAAGCTCGATCTTTACATGAGTAATAGTTTCGTTGAGTTGAAATCAGTGCATGATGAGAGGAGCTTTGGGTAACTCTTAGCTTCAGACATGAAGATTATTCAATTCAGTTCAGTTCATCCTTGACTGCTACCGTCGTCGGGGTCACCTGAAGGCAGAGGAGCTGAAGTCCTCCTCCGTGCTGGTCTGTTAGTGGACTGCACCAAGTGTTGCTCTGCTTCCTTTGCTTTGCTTTGCTTGTAACAGCTCGGCGGCGGCCATCTCCCTCCCGAGGATTCGACCGACAGGTGAATACCACGAATTACCATGTGGATCGCTCTCGTTCCGGACACTTGGCCGTGGTCTCCCGTGAATTATTTGTGAAGTTTAAAAAACAAAAAGATGATTTTGAGCTCAAGGACAAATAACGCGCTGGAAGAGCTCACAACTTGAAAACTAATGAATTGGAGACAATTTTGAAAGAAAATACAAGACAAACCACAGTTAAACTTGCAGGGTAATTAGAGATGCATCAGTAAAATCGTTTGAATGACGCATTGGGATAGAAAAAAACATGGTTTCTCGGCAGGAAGTCGAATAGTAATTGTGAAGCATGACTGTAGTCAATTTGCAAACAATCAGGTAGCTGTGATTGTATGCTGTTCCATTTGTGACGTATTCTCCAGGCTATCACTTGTTTCGATCCATTCGATCCTCGTTTGGTCAGCGGTTTTAGCCAGTTGAAGATATCGAAAACTTCCTCGAAGGATCCATTGAAACATAACCGAATTTCCTTTTCAATGATGAAAATACAGTTTACCTGAAGGGTGTCATAAGGTCATAGAAGGCCATGGAATATACTTTGATGATACAATAATCATGCTATGAATTTATATCAGTAAATGTTTTTTGTAAAGACTTTTGCATCAATCTAATAGTGTTTTATGTACAAGAAATGTAGTCAGGATTCTCTAAGGTGCCAGCAGTTTTTTAATACCTCATTGGGTAAGCAAGTCTCTGAATATAATTAAACTAGATGGGGTACGCATATGTTTGTATTTAATTGTTTTATTTTTAATAGTTAATATTGGAAGTTTGTAAGTTTAAACAAAGAAATACAGTGTAGACTTTTTTAATGAATTTTTTCTATTATTTTCGCTTAGATTCCAACTTAAATTCTATCTCATTATTTAGTTGTACTGTACATAAAAATTGCCTTTCCTCTTAATCTCTATTCGCATTAAAGATATTTAAAACATATTTAATTAAAGATATGTAAAACAAAAATATTAGAACTGAAAAACAGTTTGCATGAGTGAGTGAGAATGTTTATATATATGAGAGCAAGATAGAACGTTTATATGTACGAGAGAGAAATAATGTTTATATGTGCGTTAGAGAAAAAACTGTAATCTAGCTAAGAGTCAAACGCGATGAAAACTTTCTCTTTTAGAGGTTGAAAGTGAGGAGAAACGTGTTTTTCCCTTTTAGGAGTTAAGAGGGGACCGTAATTTTCCTTTTAGCGGTCAGAATCGGGGAGGGGGGAGTTTTTTTTCCATTTAGGTGTCAAAATCGGGGATTTATCCACCTTTTTAGGAGTCAAAATCGGGTTGAGGCTTTTATTTTTCCCTTGTAGGGGTCAAAATCGGGTGGGGGATTTTTTTCCATTGTATGTGTCTAAATCAGGAGGGGGACTCTTTTCGTCTGAGGGGGGACACTTTTCGGGGGGACCTTTCCCTTATATGAATCAAAATCGATGGGGGATTTTTTTCCCATTCTCGTGGTCAAAATCGGGGGGAGTTTCTTTCATCTTTATAGGGGTCGAAATCGGAGGGGACCTTAAGTGGTCAATATCGAGAGGGGGACACTTTTCTCCAGATGGCGGGACCTTTTCACATTTTAGGGGTCAAAATCGGGGGAATTCTTTCCTTTCTATGAATCTAAACCGAGGGGGCGGTATTTTTACCTTTTCAGGGGTCAAAATCGGAGGGTTTTTTTACTCTGAGTCAAAATTCGTGGGGATGTTGTTTTTTTTTACCCCATCTAGGGATCTAAATCGCGCGGGATTTTCCCTTTTATGAAATCTCTATAAAATATCATTTGTTTTCCAGAGTTTCTATATTTGAAATTATTTTGCCCCGAGCAACGCCGGGTAACCCTGCTAGTATTTACTAAGCGTAGTTTAGCTCAGTATAGAGACAAAGAAAATGGAATGGGTTATGAAAATTGTGTTGAGCCAATCTTCCAAGCGGGTAGGCTGGCCAGCGTTGAAAATCAGAAAACGGGGATTTAGCTTTTACCTGGGTTCGAACAGATTTTTCTCTTCTTTCTCTTAGTCGTTCTTTTGATTTCCTTCTTCTATCTATCCTTCATTTTTTCTTTCTTTCTTTCTTTTCTGCTTCTCGTCGTTCTTTTTATTTCTCCCTGCTTTCTTTCTTTTCGTCATTCTTTTGATTTCCCTCATCATTCTTTTTTTTCGTAGTTCTTTTTATTTCCTTCTTTCTTTCTTTCTCCTTTTCTCTTTTTTCTTTCTTTCTTTCTTTTCTGCTTCTCATCGTTCTTTTTATTTCCTTCTTTCTTTCTTTCTCCTTTTCTCTTTTTTCTTTCTTTCTTTCTTTCTTTTCTGCTTCTCGTCGTTCTTTTTATTTCCTTCTTTCTTTCTTTCTCCTTTTCTCTTACCATTTTTCTTGTTTATATCAGGTTATATGTGGATATACTTCTTTCTTTCAGTCTCTGTTTATCGGATATTATTTACTCCCATTTCTTTTATTTATTTCTATTTTCTTCCTTATTTTCTTTCTTTCTCTTTCTTTCTTTCTCCCTTTATTTCTTTCTCTTTCTTTCTCTATTTCTTTCTTTCTTTCGCTTTCTTTCTTTTTCTTTCTTTCCTTCTTTCTCTCTTTCTCTTTCTTTCTTTCTTTTTTATCGCTTTCTTTCTCTTTCTCTCTTTCTTATTTCTTCGTTTCTTTCTCTTTTTTTTTATTCTAGACCTATTTTTCTCAACTCATTCACAATTTCCTATTTTTTTCCTTTCCCTACTAATCCAACAGCAAGTAAAATACTATCTTCCGGGGTCGCCGTTGTCGTCTGATCCACCATCTTGGATCGCCCGTGATTTCCTTTCGTGCAATCTATCTTCTTAAAACCCCCATTTTCCCTTCTACCTAGCCTTGATACCAAATCTTCCACGCACAAGTAGTAAAAAAAGCGGTTGGTGGGGAAAGAAGCAGAAAAAAAAAGAAGAGTCTTTGAAAATAACATTTCTGTTTTTCTCTTCCCTTTTCCATCGCCATACCCGTATCCACCCTTAATACACCCAGCCGGCGCATCAAAACCAGCGGTGTACAATGGCTGACATATGTTTGGAAGTGCAATCTTCGATGCACTACGCTGATATACGTCGGTCCACACCTGCAAAATATATAAAGCCAATTACAACTATAAACTGCGACTGTTGTTTTCATTACTACGCCTCTTGTTTCATCCACTACCATAACAACTGTGACTATATCCTCTACTATTACTACAGTGCAGGTCACTATTATTGCTACTACTAATAATATTTTTTAAAACTCTTAGATGAAGTATTGTTATTGTAAAAATACTATTAGTATTAATAATAGTCAGCACTGTAGTAATAGTAGTAGCAGTAATTTTATGACAAGCATTTCTTTCATCTTAATTTCAGTTGCTTTTCATAGCAGATTCTGAGACCGCCATTGCAATAACGAGAAACTGAAATTAAGATGACAGAAATACTAATCGAAAAATTAATAATAATTTACAATGTTTCATCAGGAAACTTTTTTAAAAATTACTACTACTACTACTACTACTACTACTACTACTACTACTACTACTACTACTACTACTACTACTACTACTAGTGTATGCAAATACAGATGGAAACGTAGATATGGAATGACTATATAACTAGGTTTGTGAAGGCCCCGTGACCTAATTGGTAAGGCAGTTATCGCGTTGACAGGCTTCCCGGGGGAGAGGGATGCGAGTCAGAATCTCACGGGAGGCGTATTCTTTATTTCCGATCCGCGTTGCTGACTAATGACAAAGCAACCGAAAATAAGATGGAAGAAATAGAAATCGAAACATTACTACTACTACTACTACTGCTGCTGCTGCTGCTGCTGCTGCTGCTGCTGCTACTATTGCGGTGTAGTCTACTAATAGTACTGTTACAATAACCGCTCAGATTGTTACAACTACGATTATTGCAAAGATCAAATTAGTAAGCTAGTATTGCAAATCATTGCTAAAGTAAGTTACCTCAATCCTCACTGGGTGTTCCACTTCTGTGGCCTTGCGCCAGACTAAGTTAACTTTAAGAATCCCCCGCCTTCCTAAAGTTCTCTTTACGCCATTTCATTTTCACGAAAGACCTCCATTAGTACAGGTTTCTCCGCTATCCGAAATGGCTTAAGGAAGCAATTGCCATTAATTTATATAGGAATATTTTTGACCGCCCCTAGACTTGAATAATAACCATCTTCTATGTCTGTCTGCCTCGATGTCGAAGTTCAATGTTCGTCATCTGCTGTGGCTGATGTGTGAGGCTCGAAATACGACAGTAAAGCTAAGCTCAGGTCGCCCCTATGTTCCGATCAAATTATCGCCGATTGAACAGCAAGTTTTCACGGAGTGTCACCGATTTGTATTTTTGATCGAGACGTTTTATACTCATGTCGCTACGACTTGACTCTCAATCACTGCAGGAAGGTCTGGCGTCACATGTCTAAACCCAGATTGTCTAAACCCAGATTGTCTAAACGTTGTGGTATCAGGATTTGACCTGCTTTGAGTTGATTTGGAGTTTGCCGGCATCTGGCAATGCAAACGTATACCGAAATGTTTAAATTGTGGTATTGGATATATATAACATTTTATTTGGAATAAGAAAGTTACGCGTTATTAATTTATTCATTTAATTATATTAAAGTCTTCTTTTAAAAAAAGTAAAAATGCCTAAAGTAAGTTACGCGTATGATATATGCTGAAAGTACATGTTTTAAATACACTGTCTTTCCAGCTTGAAAGCGATATCTTCAACCGCTTTCTGCTCCAAGTCTCTGTTTGAAGTTCAGGCAAGGACATTTTCTCAAAAGCTCTACAAGCTTCTCATCCTCATCTTGCATCCAAGGTTTCATGTGATGATACAAAAAGGTTGCCATTTTTATTTTATTTTTTATTTAGTTGAAAAGGAAGTGACGTTAAATTGATTCTCGTTTTTGATTGACTACAACATCTGACTGGATCGTAAAAAATAGGACCATTTCTATTTCTAAAATTCAGTCGCAGATAGAACCCCAGACGTTTTGTAGGTTGTATGTTGTAAGAACGCTCATGTCGACAATTGATCGCCGATTGGACTCAAAGAATCGTAGATTTGACGAAATCCAATCGGCGACTGATTGCAAGTACGACCTGAGCTCAGCTTAATGCTTGACTGTTTAGCTTACTGCATACAGTTCTGTGTAGGCACTGGAAACATCCTGCAAATCTACCCTAAACCTACGTGCCCTTTCAAAATTGAAGTCATTCTTTTTTGCAATCATTGCAGAACTGTCAATCGTAGCGGAAATCCCACGCAAAGTTATTTGGGGGGGGGGGGTCAGGGAAGGCTGAGAAAGTTTTCCCATATAAATTAATGGTAATTGCTTCTTCGCTTTACGCCATTTTGGCTTTCGAAAGGTTTCATAGAATAAAACCTAAAACGGTTTCGTGAAGGATATCAAATTGGTATTCTAGAGTTATCTTCTACAATTTTTCTCAGTTAGTCGCTCGTGAGCTTTCCTCGAGGCTCATTTTGAATATTCTCATCTCCGAACTGAAATTTTGAAACCACCGTTGTATAGTCCGCTCATTATGAGTTCTTTCTTCAATGGCTAAAATGGTGTTTCTTCCTATTTCAGCAGTATTGTGTTCCAAATCATACAAAAAAAGTGGACCTACTTGCAACTAGAGGTAACAGATTTTCTGGTTATTTTATGATCAAGTGAGAAGTGAGGTACAATAGCAGAATAACAAATTTACAATAGGAAATGACACAACATAATACACTACTACTTAAATCCATCTCGATAACACCAAATCATGAATCGTCGTGACCTGAACTAGCATCCCATATCCCTGGAGTTTGATTTTCATAGACGACGCCTTAACCAATTTGTCAACAGAAGCTTATTGCTTGACGGGGCACAAATCTACAGTCATACTGCCAGCCCAGTAGTTGTAACATAGGTGGGGGAGCTTTGTGCATCATTCACTGAGCTGATCGTAAATACGCGTGGGATAATTATTGAACTTAGTAGGGCTCCAGGCCTATCGGGTGATACGAATGTAGAAAAAATGCAAAGCATTATCATTTCAGTGAGTTCGATCCCTATTGTGGTGTCCTATTTTTACAAGTGGGGAGGACCTGCCAACTTAGGAAATCATCACTCGAAATCCTGGATTTTACCAGTGCTCAAACAATGACCACTAGCGCTGATGGGGAATACGCAATTATCTTCTTCTTCTTCTTCTTCTTCTTCTTCTTCTTCTTCTTCTTCTTCTTCTTCTTCTTCTTGCTGCTGTTGTTGTTGGATAGATGCTTGCTTGCGAGGATTAGGGGGAAATGGTCTCTCTATGTTCTGCTGACTTGAAGGTGGCCGTAGAGCCTAATCCGTGCGGCGTAAACCCTTCCGCACTTAGAACAAGAGAAGCCTTGGGCTGGCGGTACCTGAAGTGCAACCGACTACTTCTGTCTTTTCCTTTTGTCCCCAGCAGCTCCTCTTCTGCAAGATTTATATTTGTTTCGTTTATGCAGTGATGTCAGCCTTTTCTATCGCGCGCCTACTGTTGCAGCGATTATTGATGTATGTCGGCATAGTGAAAGCTTCTTCTTGGGCTGGTCTTTGAAGCGCTTACTTGGGGCACTTCGGTTGCGTTTATCTTCACGAAGTTTGACAAAGAAGACACTCTTTGGTAGTTACGAGCACTTGCGTTTCAGTATCATGGCTTCGATGGTCGGCAGATGTGCTTCCTCTATTCTCGTTGGAGAAGTACTCGTGTCATTTGATGTTGAGGATGGTGCGTTGGCAGCGCTGGTTGAAGCGCTCCAGCAGACTCACCTGCTATACAAGACCCATGTTTCTGCTCTGTATAGAAGGGTGGGGACTACAACCGCTCTTAACTCTGTGAAAGCACAGATAGTGGTTTTTCCGTACTCCATTAGCAAAGCTCCCTTGGCAAGGTTCCCTTAGCAAGGAGCTGTTGACTTTGGATAGACGGATGTCTAGGTCCTGCTGGTTATAGCATCATTGAATTTGACACTGTTGAGGTATGTGAAGTACTCCACTGCGTTTATCTTGGTGCCATCGATAGTGATGTGCAATGCACTATAGGGTTTACCTGGTGGAGATTGGTACATAACTTCTGTCTAACTCAGACTGATTGTCTCCATCTCAAGCCGTTGATTAGCAATTATTTAACACAATGAGTTAAGTTATGTTGTTATCCGGGGTGTTGTGTGCACGTACAGCTGACTGGTTAAATTGTATGACTGGCGAGAGAAAAGGGGAGGTAGAGGGGGAGAAAAAGAGGAAAGAAAATAGAGTGGGATTAACTATACTCGGTACTCGATGTGTCCGTTGATAGTGAACATGTATTGTTTGGGCTAAGGATTTTGTTCTCTTTGGTCTTTGTTGTTATATGCCATTACAAGAGTCTAGTTTTAACTACATTCTAAACGATCGTATTTAACTGTTCCGTTTATGAAACAAATTGTGACGGGCGTTGTGAAGTAGATACTTTACAACAGCGTAAATCGTGGGGTAAGCGAAATGACCCCCCACTCATTGTACCAAATCCTGGTCTTAATCCACAGAATATGATGCTCAGTATATGGTGAGATTGGAAGGGAGTTTTCTACTATAAGCTCATTCAGGATTAACAAACGATTGATTCGAACAAGTACTGCTTCCAATTAGACCAACTGAGGGCAGCAAACGGCGAAAAGCGTCCAAAATTAGTTGAGAGAAAGGGCATAATATTCCATCAGGAGCTAGACTGACTGTTTCTTTGGTGGTCAGTCAAACATTGTTACAGGTTTCGTAGTTTCCACACATTCGCACTATTCACCAAATACGGCACGTTCGGAATCATATGTATTCCAATCTTTACAAATTCTCCTTGTGAAACAAATTCAATTCCCTGGAAGACAGTAA
>VCCN01000819.1:4244431-4255552 GCA_006491835.1 Architeuthis dux | reverse complement strand
TTCAAGGCTTGTAAGAAAAAAATCATAACATTTGTAACTATGACTGCTTAATTCCTTAAACGCTGGACAGCTGGACAGCGCTGTTTACTAAAGGCGTCGATCAAACTCTTACACTCTCACTGCACGACTGTTGTTCAGATCGTTCCCAATTGAGGAAGTCGCGGCTCATATCTGAGATGCGGCGGACAGCATTTCAAGTGGGTCCTGTCCCCTCCTCCACCCTGGGGGCGTGTGGGCGGAGTTATACCGACACGTACCTAAATTATACCAGAAATTATTTAACTAACACGTATATTTTTCTACGTGACCAATATTACTGTTTACCATTTGTAAATTCCTATTTAACTTGTTAACATTCCAATAGCCATTATTTTGAAATTCCAAATGTTGACCTATCAATCATACAGCGATGGCGTGGTAAGACCGAATTGTTATTTCTACGTACTTAATGACATTTTCTACACCGAGACAATCTTTCTAATTATCTATCAATGTATCTTCCATTCTTCTACCCCCTCCTAATGGGTACTATGGTACACTATTGCTCTGAAATTTAAAATTTATTAAATTTAAAAATAGAAAAGGTGAGTGGTGTAATGTTTATATATATATGTATATATGTATGCTTAATATCAATAAACATGCCGAAGCGGAGCTACTCAACATACCCCACGAGGAGCCTTGTTTCCGAGGTTCCGTAACGTGGAACTGGGAAGGCCTCTTTGACCACGTGAACGCACGTCTTTTGTTCGTTTCTCTCCTTTTTCTAAACACAGCTAAATATGGTTCGAACCAAACGCGTTTAACCAACACAGCTAAGACAGAAAATAACAAACAACGTAACAACGGCATACTCCGTAAGACGTTGGTCATGTGACAGTTTCTATTTAGTGACTAGCCAGACCTGTTTCCACATTGTTTTTTCAGTGCTTCCAGAATTTGTTCGGATTTCTCAGTCAATTCTGAGGAATTGTTGCAAGATTTGTACCTTTGACCAAAAACGCATTTCTATTACACATTGAAAAATGAATTCAGTGTTCTGTTCATGTTATTTTCCACGTTGTAAATTAGAGGTAATGATAATCCTTGGTCTTACGGATGTAAAATATGGTAGTTGAACCTCAGCATACAAAGGCTACAAAAAGTATAACTATACAACGTATTGATCAGATATTAACACAATAATGAAGTTAAAAGCCATTAATTTGTTTTTTATCAGAATATTGCACGGATACTGAAAGCTGTGCCCGAACGTGCCCGGGGGTTACACAGGCCTGTCTTTTTCCTCAGATCACGATTCCAACCACTCGTGTTTAATCGTGCACTTCCTTTTCACGATTCGGTCCGTCCGTAAACACACGTCGCTCTGGACAGGGCCAGAGCTTATCTAAAAAGAAAGTAAACCCATTCAATTAGATTTTGCATTCACACATCTACCTGAACTTTACGACAGAAACTACATTACAATCATTAAGAATTATCAGGAACAATTAGCAATTTCCATTTCATTTACAGCGTCACAAAACCCACATGAAAACACAATGAACACTCTCACATACTCATTACCAAATACATATTTGACTTGTTCGTTGAATGAATAAACGTTTTGTTTCTTTAAAGGGTGTCTTTTTATGTTTATTTACCATGGAGTATATATCGAAATCATTTCTATCTAGACGCTGGCTCCGTTTTAATATAAAAAATATGACCGAAGAGTCAAACTTAAAATATGGAGAAACTTCCTAAACCCATAAAGTAGGACCCCCATCTCCTCACAGAAGTCACGATAAACAAATATCCCTAACCAACCTATATATCGTGGAGACTTCTTATCCCTCTATACACTAGACCGCCCATCTCATATCCTCCATAGATGTTAATTCCCAAGTCCGAACTGTGAAAGATGCTAAATTCCCACGTCCGAACTCTGAAGGATGCCAAATTACCACGTCCGAACCTTGGAAAATGCTCAATTCTCATGTTCGGACCGTGGACAATGCTAAATTTGAACATCCTGATCTTGGGGGACGCTAAATTCAAACGTCCTGACCTGTTGGTCGCGATAGTTGTGTCCAGATGCTTCTGACCCACCGCTGGCAAGCTTCCGGCCAAGGTTGCCAGATTGGCTTTTTTAAGGCCAAATTTCACGAATTTGGCTTTTTGTCAACCATGTTGGCTTCATAATTTGGCCTTTTCCTGGCTTTTTTTCTCATTTGGATGGCTTTAAAATATCAGTTGTTTTTTGTGTGTTATTGGTAAATTACAAAATATATAAATACAGAAAAGCATTGTTCACTTAGAATATAGAGAGATACTAAAATTAGCTTCACCTTTTCATAGCCAATCTCTTACCCACACTGAATTAATCTTTAATTGCATCTAATTTATAATATGATATTTAAATTTATAATTACATAAATTTTCAGCAATGCGCACACAACTCTTGAAAAATATCCGACACATTATTTTAAAAACGTATTTAAAATGTTAAAAATATGTTTTTTTTCTTGTTTTTGCTAGGAAGCACAAAAAAAAGAAAAATATATTTTTATTAATTACAACGTCGATTTTGTCCGTTTGGAAGTCAATTTTAAAGCAAAACAAACAATCCAACGCCATTTTGACTAATTTAATTTTTTTTTATAATGAAATCTGCAATTCAAAAATAGACTAGAAATAAAATATTTTCACCAAAAAGATGAAATCATTAAAAATATTTAGTTTCCTCATTATTTAACTAAAGTGTGCAAAAAAAAACTCCACTTTCTTCTGCGTAAAAAACAACGGAAGATACCTTTTTCCCGGTTGGGATTATAATTTGATCAGTATGTGGTCAGCGCTACAAGTCTTTTAGTCGATTTTTGAATACAAGCATCCTCCACGTTACGAAAGGGATGCGTATCTGTAAAATTGACCGTATCTGGAAATTCCGTAACGTGAAACCTATTTTCCCGTTGACCTCTATTATAAACTGGAGATGCGATCCTAAGGAATTTTTTGGCCCCAAAAAGTAATTCAAGCACTTTCACGAATGAAAATAAACATTTATAGACACATACAATACAGTACATTAAATAATTTGATATACAGGGATTCCCTGGGTTACGAACACCCCAGGTCACGGACAACATGTACTTACGAACGGACTGCCATAGGGCAGGGTTGCCAAATTGGCCATTTTTAGGCTATACCTGGCTGATCTTTTCCCAATTTAGCCTATAAAAAAAAATCTACGATAGCCGATTAAATCTAAGTTTGATAAAAGTAAATGTTCAATTTTTATTAATAATTTGTTCTTGAGTCTTAGCATATAATTATTTTATTTGATAAATGTGCTTTAAATAAGTATTTATATTCAAATGGTTATTCGGGCGGTTGAACACTTTCTTGTTGTTTGTGTTGTATAAACACGACGTTTCAAGAAGGAGTTCAATCGTCCGAAGAACCTTTTGAATATTAATGACCCTTCTCAAAACTACAGAAAGTATTTATATGTATATAACATGTTTAGCTATAAAGTTAACTGGAAATGGAAATATTTAGCTGCTTTTTCGCCATTTTAAAGACAGTTTTAACTATAAATAAATACTTGGCAAGATTGAAAGCGTATTCGTTAACGCTGTGTTGTATGTGGGTTATTAATGTGTTCTGATTGTTTCTGAATTCACCCCCCCTCTTCCTTCTCTGTCGACAAATTTCTTCCCTTTTGAAATGGATTAGATTTTTGTATACATCGGTATGTCAAATTTCTTCACCTTTTCTTGATGCTTGTACCTAATAATGATATTATAATTATTTTTATTTCACTTTTCTCTTTTTGCTTCCCATTTCTACTCCTTCTGTCATGCCTTCTTTTCCTTCCGTTCTTTTTTCGTACTCATCTCATTTTCTTTCTACCTACTTACATCCCTTTTGTTTGTTTTCCCTTATTTCTTTCTTTCTCTCCTTTTTCTTTCTCTCCTTCTTCCTTTCTTTCCCTTTTCTTTTCTTTCTTCCTTCTTTTTTCTCCTTTCTTATCTTATTCCTTCTCTCTCCATTCCAGCACACGCTCTTCTTTCAAACCCACCACATGGGTTGATTCCAATTTCCAGAACCTGGGAGACGCTAAATTCGAACTTCCTAACCCTGTGTACGGAGGGTGGGATTTAACATCTTCCTGGGTTCGAACGTTTGAATCTAGCATCTTCCAGTGCCCGGACATTGGGATTTTGCATCTTCCTGGGTTCGAACGTGGGAATTTTAGCATCTTACAATGCCAGAGCGTTTGGATTTAGAATATTTTAGGGCCCGGACAGGCCTTCGTAACACCCGGTCAGGTTCATGCACACTTCTTGTCAGTCCAGACAGGCTCTGACACCTTTTAAAGTCACCCGCATATTGCGCACCATGTATTCATTTAGGTACGATGAAAACAGAGCATCGGACGTGCCAAAATGTTGTAATTTCTTGTAACTAATGTCACTGTCACCTTCCAATCTGTCTCGTAGTATGAGTAAGGCTTCTTGCGTGGGGACTACTACTACTGCTAAAGTTCCATCTCCTAAGCCTTACCTTACCAAAAAGGGATTGGGGAACGTATTCAAAAAGTATGTAAAGAGTACAACATCAAAGTCCTTTTCAAACGTACACACACACTCCGAGGTCTGCTAAGTAAGGTTGGCCCTACTCGTGACAACAAACTGGTGAACAACTGTATTTACGTCTTCCCCTGTAAATATATACTGGAGAAATGGGCCGCCCCTCAAGGTCAGACTTGATGAACAAAAAAAAGCCATAATCAAGGGCGAGATAGAAAAATCCGCTATGGCCAACCACATTTGGAGAGAGAAAGGCGAACATGGGAGGAAGTCCAGATTATTGACAGAGAACGATGTTGGAAGCAGAGACAAATCAAAGAAGCAGCTCACATCAAAATGTCGACTAAATGCATTAGTCAGACAAGTGCGGAGTTCAACTGATGTGGCTTCCACTTCTCAACAGAACTAAACCCGACAAGACAAATACACAGAAACTTCTGGGCCCTGCGTTATAATGGTTACCCCCTTTAAAAATAAAACTTCTGTTTACTCCATCACACTCGGATGTTACACATGAAGAAGGCCGAAGAATGGGTCGGCCGAAACGTCGTGTTTACAACACAAACAACAAGAAGGAGTTCAATGGTCCGAAGAACCATTTGAATATCTAAGAAAATGTTTACATGTGCATTTGTTTATTCTTAATTACTTTTATTTTTCACTAATTGTTATAGTTCCTTGCTAAAAAGTTCGTCACTATTTGTAAGTTGCTAGTAATTGAGGCAACCGCATGGATAGATATGAACATAAAAATGGTGGACGCACCGTTAAACTTATGGTTCTTGTTTAACAAAATAAGCTGCTTAAAAATATAACATATTGCGCATACCACAAAAACTGAACGGTCATCCCATATTTATTGAAACAGTAAGCACGGTAATACATATACTTTATAATGGAGCTTATATTGATGTAATTAAAACCATTATTATTAAATATATCTGACTCCATTGAAAGTTAGTTTATGAAATGTAAACAATAATAAGGATCGTAGCGTAAGCTGGGTACCAGTAGTAGTAGTACTTATAGTGGTAAAACCTTCGGAAGGGTCAGACTGCCGTAAGCTAGAGTAGCAGTAGTAGTAATAGTGCTAAGTACTTGAGTGCTGTAAGATTGTTGATACTAGAGAGGAAGAAAGGCTAATGTTAGCGATATGCACTTTATTTCTCTGCCTGTTCCTGCAGTACTAAAAGGGATGATGCATATATGATGCAAAGGATGCACAGTAATGTTGCATGCAAATACTAACTGCAGATACGTTGTAACAATAATAAGAAGTATATTTATTACAGAAGGCATAACAATAAGGTAATTCTCAGCTATAAAGAAGAAGAAGAAGAAGAAGAAGAAGAAGAAGAAGAAGAAGAAGAAGAAGAAGAAGAAGAAGAAGAAGAAGAAGAAGATAAACGAATGCATTTAAAGAGTTCGGTTTACTACTTTACTACTAGTTAGTAAGTGTCCCTAGATGTTAAGGAAGAGTGTGTGTGCGTATGTATAAATGCGTACGTATGTAATGGAAATGTGGAACAGCCATAGATTTGTTTAGGCAATAAATCTGGAACTGAACGAAGAATGAAAATAGTTCGTCTTCTTATAGGAAGAGGTGAGTGGTGGGTGTGAGGCTGGGCGAAATGTGGTCCGTTGGGATGGATTTCGTCAAAGTTCCAAGATAAAATAGTTGATGACAAGGTACTAGGTTTTTCCAGACTTGTTGTCTACAAAGGGTATCGTGTTTTGAGTCAAGTGCTTTGTTTTCATGTTCTGAAAAGCTGGTTATCTAAAAAGCACTGGTGGATAGATAACTTTGTTCCTCGGAATATTGAGAACTTGTGTGTTCATAAGAAATATGTGCGTGTCAAGCGGTTTCATTGATGACCGGAGTGTGTGTGTGTGTGCAAAGATGCATATGTATCCGTTACAACTTATTAGCATAGAATAACGCTTATATTACGCTAATAGCTACAGAAATTGCCGATTATTTCTATCGTTTCTAAACTTGAATTTTTTTTTTAGTATTGGGATGAATCGATGGCAGAACGGGCTCAAAAGCACGCCGAATGGTGTGTTTTCAAGCATAACTCGGCCGCCGACCGAAGATTTGCCGGTAAGTTATCTGGAGAGTGATTGCTTGTAACTCACTCAATTTAATTATAGAAACAAAATAGGTACATTGTTATTATTAGCGACTTACACTGTATATGATTTCACTAGCTGAAGTATCAGTCTACCACGGGTAAAATATTTAAGAAGTAAAAAAAGATTAAAAAATGTCAGCTTTGTAAACAAAGTACCCTTCACTTCTGACACTTTAAAGATGAAAAAAAGGAGGGAAGAAAGTCGCCTTTCGCTTTTTACCCTTCAAGAAAGTCTCCCTTCACTTTTGACCGGTTAAAGGAGAAAAGGGTTTTCTTTCACTTCTGACCCCTTGAAGGAGAAAAACATCTCCCTTCACTTTTGACGCCTTAAAGGAGAGAAAAATTTCCCTTCAATTTTAACCCCTTAAAGAGAGGGAAAAAACTCCCTTCACTTTTGATATCTTCTAGTGGGGGTAGTTTCCCTCAACCTTTGACCCCTTACAGAATTATATATAAATATATACAATAATAATATATGTATATATCTATATTTAACGGAAACTGAGGTTCCATTTATTGCGAATTTGCAGCCACCTCTAAAACCCTTAAAAATTATTTCTGATGACCTCTAATAGTCAAATTGGAGTTAGATCAATTTTGGCATTTTCAAATCTAACGGAGGCGTCTGCACCCTGAAGGCTACAAATTCGTGTACGGTTTTTGAACATCGTCTGGTTTGTTCATTAGCGTGACAACTGATATTCCCCCTCTGATAGCAACTCTCACGGACTATTTTTACGCTCTTTTAAAACGTATTGCAAAAATTAAATATCTTCATTGAAAGTTTAATTTTGGTTATAACAGCAAGAAAATAGCAGAAAGTTAGTTGTAAATAAAAAGAAAAAAATACTTCTGCGTACTCAGAGGATTTCTGAACAGATTAAGGCCGTGTTTACGTTTTTGAATACAATATTATCGATTCCGCCATAATTGACGGATCTGTCACCAGAGGAATGAAGTCGAGTTTTCAAATTCTTTCAAAAATTGAATTGACCTCAGAGAAATTTGATTCGGAAAAAAAAGGTTAATTTAATGATTAATTGACTGGATTTAGGGAAAATATGAATTACTTGCCACAGAAAACTTAGTGAAAAATGCATTTATTTACCGGGGGGTCGTTTGAAGAGTCAAAGATCGTAGTAGAGTTTCTAACTCCCCCTACCACATCCATTGTCAGTGGCGTCTTTGCTTTTAATTTTTAATTTTTAATAGATGACAGAAAATGCCAACAGCCCATAAAAACTCTGTCAACACCTACTGATAAATGCCAGGGGAGGTAAATCACATTTATGAATTACGCGCTACCGTACCTGGCGAAATGTATTGTATGTGATTAAACAAAAAATAATCAACATTCTTTTTAAAAAGATAGGTATATTGAAATTTGATTAACTTTTTATTATCAATGAATATAATAATGTTTCATGAGAATCCAAGAAGGTCCAGTAAGCATAAACATTAATAATGTAATGGCAAAATCTTTTTTTAAAAGCCTTAATAGAAACATTTCCAGCAGATATTTGTTTTAAGTGTACACTGTATTTTAATAACATTTTTAAAAAACAACAAAAAACTTTCTAAACAGAAAATATTTTAGTTTTTTTACATTTTTTATTTTCCGATTCAAAGCCAATTTAAAAAAATGTAATCGAGTTTTCTTAATATTAAAATGGGGGTGGGTTGGTGACTTGGACGATTTTCCTACAAAATATCCTTCACATACAAAAATCCATTCAAAATTGAGTACATCCCTAAATTTGTATAGAAATCGGCCCTTTAGCATATTTTTGGTGGAATTTTAAAATGTGTGAGTAAATTGGGCTGAAATTTCCCAATGCAATTTCTTCAAGTTCACAGGTTCCCGAATGTAAACATGTTTTCAAACTTGGTTATCTCCGTTTTTATATTGTCTACAGAAATAATTTTCAGTTGATAACTTTTTACAATCTTCCTTCCATCAATAAGCCAAAGATTCATAAGTTACAGACGTTTTAATCGACACATGTCGCTTTTTGCCAAAAGGGTCACGGAGGTTTTGTTTGTCTTTCACGTTGTCTCGGTGCATACCATCTAGGGAGGTGATGATCGTGTTTTGATACACTTCACATGGGAGTTCTTTGTAAAACTCCGTGTTGCTAAGCTGGCTGTTTGCTTCCCTAAGGTATTCATCGATACCACAAATTATTATCGCACCCCCTTTGTCAGCTTGAGTAACGATGAGGTAATTTCTATTGTTGAGTATTTGAAGGCAAGCACGTTGTTCATAGGGTAATTTATCTCGTGGTCGGGGTTGTGTATTGTGTTTATTTATGTGGATTTTGATGTCTTCTTTAATAGCTATTTCGAAAGTTTGAATAGTAGTGACTATATTGTTGGGGGGTGGATGTAGAGTTAGGCTCTTTAAGTGAATCTATAATGTTCGGTTTGTGGTCAGAGATGTCTTTACCGATGTCTGTTTCAAGATGTCTGCGTAAGAGAGATTTGTGTGGTGTAGTCGTTTCTGTTCTCATATTTTTTGTTTTTATACGGTTCGTGTCATAACCTCGGGACAACAGGAGTTAGCTTGTGCTATTATTAGAAGCACTTCCTGTTGTCTAGACAGTTGACCCAAGCGCTCTATTATGCCGCGATTTTAGGCAATACGGTTCAGTCAGAAGCAGCTGGTCGGCTAAGCTAGTAACACCTATTTCTGCGTCTTCTAAATCAGCCCATGAAAAGATCAACTGAATCTTCTTAATACTAACTAAACTATTCTAGTATTCCCCCTATGTTCTCAATCACTAACCACCACTAAAAGCCACTAATACTAATACTAAAGAAGAAATCAGACAACTGAACGAACGAACTTCTCACCTTGTGTTTTTCTACATAGAAAATAAGGTAGGTTCTTTTTTCATTTACATTGTTTGACTACGTGACTTCTTTCGAAGCCCAAGTCATCACATCAATTGGTACGAGGTTATTTCTGTTTGTCTCGATTTCCTGTGTGACTCAATTTGCACTATGCCGGCAATAGGTCGGCTCGATTCTTTCGTGGCTAATAATATAGCAGAGAAAAGAAAAGTGGTTATTTTTCTCTCGTTGCAAGGTTCGAGACTATTTATTAGTGCAGAGTCTCGTTTCTCCCACGAAGCCTGCGGACTACACATATGATAAATTAATACAAGTATTAAAAGCTCATTTCAACCCTAGTATTGCTTTGATTTACGAACGCTTCAAGTTCTTCAACCGAAGACAAGAGGCGAGCGAGTCTACTGCACAAACATAAACATAACTAAGAAAACAAAAAATATTGTGCTAATCGTGGTTGATAGACCCGGCCCTACTCAGCTAAGCAGAGTTATCCTGAATTAATTCAATCTTCTAAAATTTCCTATTCTATCTGTTTCTGCCGACCGGTCTAATTTTGTAAAAGACGTCACAGAAATGTTTCCAACACTATTTTCTCCAGGTCTAGGTTGCTACAAAAGAGAGAAATTCCATATACTAATAGACAAAGAGGTAGTTTCTGTTTATTGCAAAGCCAGACCTATTCCTTATGCTATGAGGGTTAAGGTAGATCAGGAACTTGACAGACTTGTTGATGAGGGCATTATTTCTCCTGTCACTCATTCTAAGTGGGCGGCTGCTGTAGTACCAGTTCTAAAACGTGATAACACCATTCGTCTATGTGGTGACTATAAATTAACTGCTAATAAAGCCATAAAGTTGGACAAATATCCGATTCCAAAATTGGAAGCTCTGTTTGCTAGCTTGTCTGGTGGCAACTCTTTTTCAAAATTGGACATGTCCCAAGCTTACGCACAGCTGATATTGGACGATGCGTCCAAGCTATACACAGTGATAAACACTAACAAAGGTTTGTTTCAGTACAGCAGACTGTGTTTCGGAATTTCTTCAGCTCCTGGCATTTTTCAGAGAGCCATGGAACAGTTACTTCAGGGCGTGCCTGGTGTATTGTGTTACCAGGATGATATCCTGACTTGTGCAACAGAGACTGGGCATTTTCAGAGACTGAAGCTAGTCCTTACTAAGTTACAGCACGCTGGGCTAAAATTGCGTGCGGATAAGTGTGCACTCAATGTAACCGGAGTTACATACCTATGTTATCAAATTGACGGCAATGGTATACATCCTGTGAAAGATAAGGTCAATTGACCTATCAACATTAAACAACTCCAATGTTATCTTGGTATGTTTAACTTTTATGTTTTAGAGCCTCTCAACAGGCATTTGAGAGATGATACTCCATGGAAGTGGGGTACAGATCAAGACACAGCTTTCAAAGATTCTAAAGTTCTATTGCTGCGCTTTAAGGCGTTAGTACATTTTGACTCTAACCTGCCAATCACTTTTGCTTCTAGGACGCTAACCAAAGCTGAGAGAAATTATTCGCAACTTGAAAAAGA
>VCCN01000819.1:4216866-4228476 GCA_006491835.1 Architeuthis dux | reverse complement strand
TATTTTTTTTGTTTTAATTACATACAATATATTTCATCAAGTATGGTTGTGTGTGACATCAATATTTTTTTTTAGTCAAAAACCTAAATGCTGTTTATAATAGCTCAGAAATCCACTTCAAAGATGATATTTGAATTTTGCTATAGGGTCATTCCATGTCATGTGGACCAATGGTCCCCACTTGACCATCTCTGATTTAGCTCTAACTTTGATTACATGTTCTTTTGGGTCTGAAATTAAATCTTGTAAAATTTTAGCTCTATATCTTTACTTGTTCTGTCACTCACTATGGTTCCAAAAACAATGACTTTGTTTGGTGTGTCGGTAGACAAATATTTTTTTCCATTTTCAACTAACCACCATTTCATAACAGGAAGTTCTACTATGCTGAAAATTTGTTGTCAGGGTCAACTTTTTATATAGATTTTGAAAATGTCATCAGCCTATCATTGTCTATTGTGGCTTATAAGCAACTGCCAATTTCTTTTATTCATAACTATTAAAGATAATATTTATAACAAAAATGTATATTTAGTTTTGATTGCAGAGAAATTGGCATCTCCATCACCTAGGAGCCATACCTGTTGGCTGGGTAGCAACAGTTTTGTGTAGATGGCCAGTAAAAGAGTCTCTTTGGCCCATAAGGGTGCATAAATGTAACGTATGCATCTTTTTGTTCTTCACAATCCACCAGAAACCCTCAAAAACACATACCTCATATTGGCCTGGTTGCACTTTCAACTCTCTTCAGTGGACCTATACAAAAACTGCAAAGATTTACAGAATCTTTATCACAAGGAAGATTTTGATGGGATAACAGCTGACTGGAATTTTTTTTTTTTTTTTTGCTACAGGTCATGGAAAAACAGATGGTGATGGTGTAGGGGGTACAGTAAAGAGATTGGCAGCTTGTGCAAGCTTGCAGAGACCAATGACTGGTTAAATTATCACTACTACAAAATGAAGTGCATGGAATTAGCTTTTTTGTGTGTCATCAGAGGAGATACAAGCTGAGAGGGAAGCACATGAAATGAGATTTTAGCAAGGACATACAGCTGCTGGAACTCGGCAAAATCATCATAAATCGAGAACAGATTCAAACTAGCAGAATTTCACGAGGCACAAGTTCTTTTATAGAAAATGTTGGAATCTACAGACATTAATAGAAGAGAGTTGAAAGTGCAACCAGGCCAATATGTGGCGTGTATTTTTGAGAGTTTCTGGTGGAGTGGAACCGATGGCCCAGTGGTAGAGTACTCGCTTCCAGTTCGGTAGGTTGTGGGTTCAAGTCATACCAGACTTTAAAAATGGTACACCATGCCTCACTGCTAAGCACTCAGTATAAAGAGTAGAGTTGAGAAAGGCGCAGTACAGGGAACAGAAAACCCTGTACTGAGTTGCAGGACCAAGGTGGATTGGAAACATTTGAAGTTTGTGACGAACAAAAAGATGCATTACATTTATGCACCCTCACGGGCTGAAGAGACAGTTTTACTGGCCATCTACACAAGACTGTTGCTGCACAGCCAACAGGTGTGGCCCCTAGGCGGCGATGGAGTATTTCTCTGCAATCAAAACTAAATATGCATTTTTGTTATAAATATTAATAGTTATGAATAAAAGAAATTGGCAGTGGCATAGACCATGCAGGATTGCAAATAAATAAAATTCCAAATTTGTGATGAACAAACTTTCAATGTTCTGACGTCTAAAATGAATCTATTAATGAATCCTTTCAAGAGTCTTTTAGTACTTGCTTCTTTATTCAAGGTTAAGTATTTTAAATCAAAATAATGTAAAATAAGACAGTTAACTGGTTTAGAAAAGTTTGACACACTATTTTTAAATTGCGCTTGTGTTTTTGCTAGAAAGAAAAGTTAAAATATAGAATAACGAGTTTTCATTAATAATTATGTAGAATCAGAATGTTTTAATCCAATGTTTACAATTTACTGGCAAAATGGTCTGGTCTTTAATTTGTTCCAAATAAATATATCGGACCCTAAAACAATAATAACCTTGGGAATAATGTACTAATTACTTCCTAAATAATGTATAAATACAAATAAACATGTAAATAATATTATAATTCACCAAATGTCCATCTGATCTAGATATTTCAGGTTGTATCTATGAAAATAGGTGCCTAGATACGAATCTAGATAATTATAAAGGAAATCTAGATAATTTGATGAAATTCATCAGTTTTCAGTGAAGTTTTGATTTACAATATAGGTATAATGCTTATTTGATCCAGTTCAGTTTAAAACAAGTGAACTTTACATGTGGTTATAAAATTGAAATTAAATTAAACATTGGCTGTTAATCAGTTATTTCTTTTACTTTTAGACAAAAAAGCATTAAATTGAGTTGGATATTTGATCAAGGAGAAATTTCTTATTAAAAGTAGTGACCTTTTTCCAGAATTTTAAACTTCAAGCTTAGATAACCTACCACATAGTAAATAAAATAGTTTAAGTATTGTTTTAATTATATTTTTATTTATTAAAAATTATTTTAACATTAGATAAATGGCATGATAGTTCTAGATATAATTTGAGACAATTCTAGATATAAACTGAAAAACAAAGCGCAACACTTAAAACCATTTTTTCAAAATGTGATGCTCAATTTTTTTAAAATGTAGTCCAAATCCTAGAAGAATAAGTTAATGAACCACAGTTAAAGTTTTTTGGGTTTTTTTTTTTTCAACCATAATATTGTAAATTGAAAATCGGGTGCCGCCAGGTGGGACACAAATTCAGGGTCCGGTTTTACATTAAGTGTACACTGTAAATTGATCATCCACTTTAGAGCCAATTCATTCACTCCAAAAGTTACTTTTTGGAAGAAACGAATGTCAGATTCAGCCAAAGCAGTTCATACAGCATAAAAAAAATATTTTTTCATAAAGTTTTTTTATGTAATTTGGTAAAAAAAACTTGACCATAATGTTATGTGCATTACACAAATTCAAGGTGTTCTTTCATACAAAAAGATTTTGTCTACCTTAAATTTGTTTGTAATAGTATACTAGCTTTTAATCAGAAAGGATTTGTTCCTCATGACTTTTATTTGAGAACAGCAAAAAGAAATAGTGTTACGTGCGTTACACAGTAATAGGGCCAACTTTCATGCACTTTTTTCTAAAAATGGATCAACAACAGAAACTTAAGATGTAAATTATCTAGAAATATCTGTATGTACCCAAGCATTGTTATGTTCTATTTAATAATAAAAATCAATACCTGTAAAATTGGAGTTTTCTTTTTCATTTTTAGAGTTCAGAGAATGACCCATGTTTAGAGCATCAGCACAGACAACACATGGAAGTCCAGAAGTAGAATTCATTTTTTTTTTTTGTAATTTAGGATGTACTCTTCAGAAAAGATATAACAAAGCTGAAAAATCTAGGATTTCAAATTCTCTGACCCAGGACCACTTTCCATGAAATGGGCCTGTTATGGAATGATAGCTAGTTGAAAATAAAGAAACATTCAGGCACTGTCACACCAAACAAAGTAGTCGTTCTTGGATCCATAATGACTGAATGAGTAAAGATATTGAGCTAAAATTTTACAGGACTCCATTTCAGACCCAAAAGAACCTGTGACCAAAGTTAGATGCAAAATTGGTCCTCTTGACATGGAATGACCCTATACGTTTTTAAAAAGTGTGTGGTACTAGTAATAGTTTTCCATTGCAAGTTATTCACTGCAAGATAAAAGTCCTGACTCACAGATAGAACTAAATTATCATCAATCACAATAAAACCAAAATTTTATTGAGTTAGCCATAGAACTGCAATGACAGAAATTCTTGTCATCCGCATGGGTTAATTTAAGTAGTCAATTTAACACTAATGATGAAATGATGTAAAAATCAATATCCCATATGTTTGTTGATATGATTGGTTTGGAGACTTAAAACTCATTTTTAAAGTTAACTCCGTTATAAATGCTTCCCTTCAATTTTGAATCCGACAAAGTTTGTTTTTTTCTTTATTCATTGGTGTCCAGTACATAGAACAAAAAAATCAATATATAAACTTTCAGGTAAACATGAGAAAAAATATTCCTGTCACAATTTGTGTCTGCTTTTCTTTTGTTTTTTTTTTTCTTATTTCTAGATTGTATATTGTATTTCCCCTTTACACATGTGCACATATGTTACCTTAAACATAACACCTGCTACTCTCAAAAGTTTTACTCAATAATATTACACTTGTTTTTTTTTTCTTGCTGATTTCCTATTTTAAATAATTTCTTAACCATGAGAATCTATTTTTAACATTCAAAGAGATTTCCGGACGATTGAACTTCTTGCGATGGTGGTAAACAGAATGTTTTTCTCCAAAGTTAACAACGCTTATGACATAGGATTTGGGTGTTTTCCTTTCCTTTCCAAATTTTACATTATAAGCCTTGTTCACAATGCAAACAAGGAGTTCAATCATCTGAAAAACTCTTTGAATGTTAATGACCCTTCTAAAAAACTATAGATAGAATTTATTTTTAGCTTTAAAAATTCATTTCCAATATTTACTGATAACTTGAACTGAAAAAAAAGGCCAAAAAATTATCTAGAGAAAGTTCTCTCATCCCTAATGATCCTTTTCAGTTTTCATCAACATTATTGCTAAATTGTTTTCAGAATTCTACATATAATAGCCCTATTCTGTTAGTAGCACTTGCCTTAATTCCTGATCACTGACAATACCTTTCTTCCTGATTTTCAGTACAGTTCTATCATAAAAATCTTAAGCAATGCAATTAAATTATAAATATGATATATAGTTTACCACCTCTGCCTAAAAATGAATCTCTGTAGCCTAGTTGCTACATTTTTGTCACAATATCCCCACTCTCTAGACTTATCTCTGTCAACCTAGACTTTACTAACTCACCTAACTCTTCGGACATTGACACAAGGTTACATTGAGCAATACATCGGCTTAGCAATGTCAAAGGTGCCGATGCGCAAACGACTGGCAGTGTCAATTTCAAATGGGGACAGGTGTTACAGAACCAGTAGGACAAAATGGAATTTTTATTTTTTTTTTAAATTAAAAGATTTAACCATAAACTCTCTTTCTCTCTCTCCTTTTCTCTCTCTCTCTCTCCTTTTCTCTCTCTCTCTCTCCTTTTCTCTCTCTCTCCAAGCTTTTCCACAGGCTAAACATCATAATGCTATACTTCATGGCAGTGGCGAAATAAATGTTCATTTCACAATGGATTATTGTCGTAAATCGAGTACCCTCCTAAAAACAAGTTTAAAAAAAGAATTTCCAAAAAATGAAATACCTGTTTTTAGAAGGTGGCTGCTGTAATACACATGTACATTTTCAAGGCTCTATTCCAAAAAATGTGACCAGGAGCACTGAAATAGATGGCCGAGTGAAAAGGGAAGAATAACTAGCCACTTTTTTTTGTTTTTTGGTGAGGTCAGTGATTCAATAGCCCTGTTCTGTCATTATTACTTGCATTAATTCTCAACCACTGACAATCTTTTTGAACTCTTTGCTCCCTAGCAGGCATGTTTGATTACCTGTCTGACTGCCTTGTGCCCTGAAACTAATCTAACAGCCTGTTGTTGACCAAAAAAATACAATGGGCAGTAAATAAATTGCTATATCTCTTTTAATATTAAATGTACACTTACTAAATTTTCAGTGATTATTCCCAATGTATCACTTCTAAGTCCGGTGCATATGATTTAAATTTAAACGTTTTTTTGTTGGGTTTTTTTTTTTTAGTATCATTTAAAAAAAAAAAAATTTGTTGTTTATTTTTCAATAATAATAAATTATCTATAAACTGCTTAGCGGTATCAGGTAATTTTGTAGCTGGCACAGGAATGTCCGTAAAATCCTCAATGTTTACATTCTGCAAGCGATCAGTCCAAGTCAACAAATCGCTATTTCAATGTTTACGAGATCGTAAATTTCAACCTCAGAATCGCTCAAATCTTTATTATAATTATTTATGTCAACATCTCTGAGCCGATTTAACAAACACTACATAGCACGACTGTAGCCGTGTTCAGGGAAAGAGCAAGCAAAACTTTTTTTATCACGCCCTTTGTCATTTTTAGGGACGAATGAGTTAATACATAACATTCAAATTAAGTACCAAAACTTGCTCAAACAAATTTCGGATCAAAACTTGCAAAATTTGGTAATTAAATCATCAAATTCTACTTTTAATTGCTAATGTTACTGTCGTGATTTTCATTATCGTATTGTAAGTGACCATCACCTTCTTGCATTAACACCAGCCGTCACCAACAGTAGGCTATTACAAATTCTTCTGTGAGGGAGGGGGGTGCAAAATTTACATTTTCTACCCTCAAGGCCAGGGGTCCAGAGGTGAGGTGACCATGCCAAATGCAGGTGGGGGTTTGGGGAATTCCTTGCATTATAGCAGTCTGAGATGATAAAATATATTTTTTGGTAATAAAATCTGGCCCTGAAATATTGCTTATAGTTTGGTGATGCCCAAAGAGGCATAATAATAAAAGATTCCTTTCTTCTCTTCTGTCATAAAGTTTTGAATATGATTTGTTTATTTTGCAATTCAGTCACTGAGCCAACCTTTTTGACGGTTTGTAAAATCTCTGTTAACCTTTAGTCTTGATTCTATCAAGTGATTTATTGTGATAATTGTTGCTGTTAGGTGTTTAATCTTGGACACCTACTTACGCAGTATATCTCCGCTTAGAATAGAAGTTATTAATCAAAATAAGAACCTTCAGAATCTACACATTTTTTTTCCAACTAGAAACAAGTCTATTTATTCCAGACGCTTAGAATTCTGGGGTCCTGGAACCAATGAATTCTTCGACGGCGTTTTGAGCTGCTGCTTGGTTGTTGAAGAACTTCCATTGCAGGAAGTGGTTGAAATGCTTGAAAAAGTGGTAGTTGTTCGGGAAGAAGTCTGGTGAGGAAGCTTGGTCAGGTAGGGTTTTGTAGCCTAGTTTGCTCAATTTCCGTAAAATCATTCGGATGACATGCAGTCGGCTGTTGTCATGGAGAAGAATGGGTTGCAGTTCTTGGTGCATTTTGTCGATTTCCTGGCAATACTACTTTGCTGTGATTTCGTCAGGATTCAAGAAGTTGTAGTGGATGATTCCACTTGTCGTCCACCAAACTGTGACCATAATCTTGTTTTGGGGAATTGTTTTGATGCTTCACCTCTGTCCAGCCACTATACGGATTGTTGTACAGAATCCATTTTTCGTCATATGTCACAATGCGATCAAGAAATGGATTGTTTTTGTTGCGCAAAAGAAGAGCAGACTTTGTATTAGCAAATTTTTATTATTTTCGCTCAGCTATGTGGCATCCATTTGTTGGGCTTTTTTGCTTTTCCAATTTGGTGCAAATGTCAAACAACTGTTGAATGGTCAACATTTAGTTACTCTGCAACATCTTGCTCATGGGTCCGCCTCAATAATGGTCCTCAATTGGAAGTTGTCAATCACAGAAGGACATCCACGACCCTCCTCATCTTCAAGGCTCTCATCGCCTTTTTGAAATTTTGGGAACCAATGTCGAGCTGTACGTTCGTTGACGGTCCCCTAGCCAAATACTTGGTTGATATTGCGAGCAGTTTCCGCAGCTTTACATCCCATTTTGAACTCATACAACAAAATTGCTTGAATTTGCTTTTTTTCCATCTTTGATTTGACAGCCTCAAATAAACCAGAGTAAATAGGCAAAAGAAAACATTCAGCTTAAATAGAGTAAAATTCACGCTTTAAAATGGTATATCCCATGAACATAATTAAATAATAGTTTATTCCAAAATAGCATCAAAGTTTAAAATAACAACTTTGATAATTTGAAAACTCTACTTGTTTGTCATTTCATAACCATTATTGTTATTCATTCACAAACTATTCTGTGTCAAATATTGTTACACTCGGAATGCTTATCTATTACGCTTCTTCTACATTGTCCTTTTCTGCTTTCGTTTTTTTTCTCTCCAACATTTTCATTGCTAAATTTGACCCTTTTCTTTTAGTACACTCCCTTAGTGACAATAGTGTTATTTGCTGGACAAAATTACCAGACTTTCAGGGACAGTACTTGAGGGAATTATATTTAACTAGCAGAGGGGTGATTCCAGTTAGGGGAAAACTTGTTCTGCATCTTGGACAATGATTGAATAGTTCTCTGCAAAATCTCCTAGGGACCCTTCATGCAATGGAAGATTATTATTTTAAATCTTTAAAATATTCTGCTTGGAATTTACTGGTAAAAATGATGCCTTGTGAGGTTAGAAATGCACTTACTTAATGATTGTATGAAATCACATAAATTCTCAACCTTTTCTGTCCACTGTCACCTATTGCTTATAATGCATATCTTGTTGTAGTCTTTATTGCATATAATCCTTCCATGAAGGCTACTCTGAGAATTTTAGCACCTATACATTCTACAATCTTGATTATTGGTGTCACAAACTGAAGCAGCCATCAGCAGTTTGTGATTTTGATGGTATGTGTACCACTACTGGCTTTAGGTCACCAGAAGGTTTTGACTAGGTGTCACTCACCAGTTGGTTCTTCCCTGTGTTCGCCTGAAGTTCAAGGGATTTGCCAAAATTTTGATATTTTGGATGACTGATAAAGTTCAGGGCCTAAACTTTACCATTACCTTTAAATTTATACATGTATCCCATAATTAACGTTCAATGCGAGTTTTGATTAACATTAATTGCAATCATCCCTTATATATACGCAGTAAAAACTGATTAACACATTTGCAAAATTGTAACAATAACAATGTTAATAAAGGGAAATATGTGATGAACTCCCTAAAACGGACAAGAAATCAAGTGTTGGAACCAGTGTTGCCAATTTAGCGTGTTTCGCGTTTTGACGGTGCAAAAAGCGCTAATTTGCGCGTTTTCGTCTAAAAGATTTTGGCCATTTTTGACGACTTTCTAATGGTTTTTGGCCATTTCTGGCTATTTAAAAAAAAATTAGTTCTTTTTTTAGCAGCCAAACTATCGCGAAAATATTTTTTGAGTTTGCAACACTGGTTGGAACAAACTGTCTAAAAGTTGTCAAAGAGCCCTGGGATTTTAAGCGAAAAGGACATGTTTTTTTATTGATACTATTGTTCGGACTGAGATCCTCATCTTGGTTGTCATTTCCACAACGTTTCGGCCGATGTACCCTCCGGCCTTCTTCAGGTGTCAAGTTTTGTCGGTAACTTACCGGAACTATTGAACTGAACCCTTTATTTGATCCACGGGGGTATACTGTCCTTATTCCACTATCCATGTCCTAGAAATTATTTCGTGGTTAATTTTTTTCTGGCAGGAGCACCACAACTGAAAAATTAACCACGAAATAATTTCTAGGACATGGATAGTGGAATGAGGACAGTATACCCCCGTGGATCAAATAAAGGGTTCAGTTCAATAGTTCCGGTAAGTTACCGACAAAACTTGACACCTGAAGAAGGCCGGAGAGTACATCGGCCGAAACGTTGTGGAAATGACAACCAAGATGAGGATCTCAGTCCGAACAATAGTATCAGTAATACTAACACCTCATCTCAGAAATACCGAATTCATGTTTTTTTATATTTTTTTTTATTTGTCTCTCATCAGTGTTGCCGATTTAGTGCGTTTGCGCCTAAAACATTTTGGCTATCTTTGACCATTTCTAGCATCTTTTTGGTTGGTTTTTGGCAATTTAAAAAAATTTAACGCTTTTTGGCAGTCAAACTAGCGCAAAAATATGTTTTGAGTTGGCACCACTGCTCGTGATAATCACACACCTAAAGACTCTCAGTAAATGTTTAACTGAATTCTTCTGCTTCTTTTGTTGTAGAAGGACTGTTTAAAAACAAACCTTGTTAAGAACTCATTTTTCCAAAGTTTGTGAACGCAATTGTTTTTTTATAAACGAATTACATACTTAAAAAATATTTTCCCCTTTAAAAATGTCTAAGAATAAGAGTGATGCAATGATTGAGGGTGGATAAAAGAAAGTAACATTGGAGACAGCTTGCCTTTAACGAAACCGACAAAACTGTTCAAATCACCCGTAATATTATTTTTTTCAGTAAATGCTACTAAAACTATTTTAATATATTCAATAAACATGTATTTCATATTTATTATTATTTTCTTTACAAAAGTATCATTATGTACCTTAAGTTATAGAGTAGCTATACTGAAATACAGATTGTCCTTTACTTAGGTTTGCTTCACTTACGATATTTCGAAGTTACGATCATTTTATTTTTTTTATTAAGACAAAAAAGTTATTTCCCTTGAATTTAAAAAAAACATTTTCGAGAATAGACATACACAAAATTAATCGCTTGCGAAAAGAGAACATCGATGTTCGATCACACACAAGTAAAAACGAACTTCATATAGCTCATCGCAAATAAATTTCCTTTTATTTAACACTATTTTGAAGACAAGTAAATTATTTTAATACAAAACAATTACATTTCTATGACTACTTTTCACCTTCATCTTAAATGTATTAGTTGCAATAGTCGCAACTTTCCCCCCAAAACAGCTATGTTTGTTCATGCAAGTGTAAACAAAATTAAAATGTGATAAAGAGCAAAAAAAATCAATAATGATGAAATAAGACAAAGAACTTGTGATTTTTTTTTTGCATGGAGAAATTTAAAACGTTGCCACGTGACGACAATGAATAAAAAATCACCCCAACTTTTGTTTTTGTAAATTGAAAAAAAAACATTTTTCAAATGAATTTTTTTAAAAAATGGCTTATGGTCAGTTTGCAAAACAAACCTATCATGCAACATTTTATGACATATTTTTTTTTTTTACTGCAAAAATTAATCCTAATGCCTCATTTTCTATTTTGCCGGTTCAAAGTCTGATTAAGTAACTTAACTTGTATGTACTGAAGAAATAGATAAATCGCTCTGGTTATCATCTTCGAGCCCGTCAGTCCTATCAGTCACTAATTAGTCGAATAAATCCTTGTTGATTAAGTTTCCAGTCGTCATTTCGAAGGAAAACGATCGTTGGAAGAAAAGATCAAATAAAATTGACACCATGTGCTTTAAAAACGAAACAAACCGTAAAGGGAAATAACTCTAGCTAAACACTAAACACATCATTTATAAACAATAGAATTATCTGTTGCGATTTCGGGCGGATTAGGATTTTCAGCCATGTTTTTTTTCATGCAGTTTGAGGCGGATCAGGATAGTTAATAAACGTTTGCTTTTTTTCTTCTACTTCCACTTACGCATCCGACAAATCAAGTTTTTTAAAAACTTTGCCGCCATTCAATTTGGCAAATACCGCTTCTGCTGTTGAAACATGATACTTATGGTCTTGTAAAATCTGCACAAACTCGTAATTTATTTAAACTTTTTTTTTTTTTTACTGATAACCAGTGCAGCCCAACTAGAAAAATTTACTGGTGAAATAACACCAATCACTATTCAGTTTCAAAAGCGGTCTTTTTGGTCTAAATACCGGTTTTACAAAGATCTTGTACTGTTTTAATTTTTTTTCTTATATAAATCAAGTGTTACTGACCTATAGGTATTTCTGCCCACTTTGGACACCCCATTTTAAAACTAAATTAAAATTTAAA
>VCCN01000819.1:4201997-4213917 GCA_006491835.1 Architeuthis dux | reverse complement strand
GTTGTAAGACTTGTTTTTATGTATAGCCGGAATATTTAATGGTGTATAATTTTCCTCTATTTGTGCAGTATCAGGTTTTAAATTTAATAATATCTGGCATTCTTCTGCCTCTGACTAGATTTATGGCCTAGTCCTGTTCAAGCTTTGATAAAAATCCTTGTTCTTATCTCAGTGTCTTTGGGTGATTTTAGACCCAGTTAAAAAATAAGACATTTAAACTGGTCCTCCATTAAATCTCTCAACTTGAACCTTTTGCATTCCGGTACCTGCGTAGGTTAGTTTCAAACACTGCCATCTCGTATTAAACAGGCCTTTCCACCCAAAATTGTAAGAATGGTTACAGTTCTTTCCATATTTAAATGTCCAGGTTTCACTGGCAAAATGTAATTACCTGTTCTATGTGTCCCAATTTTCTTAATAAAAGTCTTACCTTCTTTTCGTCTGGCCA
Source organism: Architeuthis dux (assembly GCA_006491835.1). NCBI lineage: Eukaryota > Metazoa > Mollusca > Cephalopoda > Oegopsida > Architeuthidae > Architeuthis > Architeuthis dux. The sequence continues at coordinate 4,213,469 of VCCN01000819.1, read as the reverse complement.
GTTAACACAATCTTTATTAAATATTTCTTTGTAGTGGCTATAAAATGCTTCAAACTTTATTCCCGTGTCCGGGTCGTAATTGAATTTGCCACACTGTCTGGGGTGAAATAAACAGATGTTGTCTCATTTTATTAAGCATTAACTCTAAGAGGCGTGTTTGTTGCTCTTGTGCTTATTGTTGTAATACAGTTTTTAATTCGTCCATATTGTGTTGCAATGTGAATTTTCGAAGTAATCCTTCATCACCACCATTATATTCTGGTTTGACGTGGTTGAACCATCAAATGAAGACGTCGACAACTTGTGTTCATTCAAATGGTTCTTCAGACAATTGAACTTCTTCTTCTTGTTTGTGTTGTAAACACGACGTTTCAGCCTTCCTCAGGTGTAAAATCCGAGTGTAATGGGGTAAACAAGTTTTTATTTTTAAAGCGGGTTACCCTTATAACGCAGGGCCCGGGTGTTTCTGAGTCCTTGTCTTGTCGGTTTGGGTCTGGGTCTGGGTCTGTTGAGCAGCGGAAGCCACATCAGGTTAAACTCTGCATTTGTCAGACTAATGCATTTAGACGACATGTTGATGTGAGCTGCTACTTTGATTTTATACATGATGAAGGCCAAAGAATGGATCGTCCGAAACGTCATATTTACAACACAAACAACAAGGAGTTCAGTCGTCTGAAGAACCATTTGAATGTTAATACCCTTCTCAAAACTATAGAAAACTTGTGTCCAATAAAATATTTTTATTTACATTACCTACATGCAAAGATAATCCTGCTAGCCTAACTGATGCCCAGCCCCAAGCTAGCTACTGCTTTTAACCCACTGGGCTGGACGATTCCATTCTAAAGATTAGGTTAATACACAATTGGTAATTCTGTCCATTTTTGTTTTTCTTGCAGCAATAACAGCAGTTTGCATCTGATGTGAGAATCTGGTGACCCCGATTTCTGTGAAGACGAGATGGAAATGCGACGAGAACGAAACATGTACAATGGAAGTCAGTTGCGACCTGTCAGACAGGCTCACGCCCGAACTACTTCAAATTGGAATGTGTTCAGGAATTACAAGTCCAATTTGTCTTTCTCTGATTCTTTCTCTTTTAAAAAGTCAACGCGGAAGAAAAAAAAGACTGAAGAGGCCGACTCTTCTCTACATCGAAACTCAGCGTTTTCATTTAGTAACTCTTGCGAGGCAACCAAAGAAAATGTTGAGGGTTGTGGTGTGTTGAAAACAAACTCAAAAGATGAATGCCAAGATTTGATCTTTGACAAGGAAAATGATGATTTGGTAAGGAAGACTTCTTCTTAACTCTTTAATTCATAAAATTTATGAAGGGAAATAACTCCTTGTTAAAATTATCCTTCTTTGACCATTAGGTGAATTTTATTTTCTATTCAATTCACAGAAGAGTTCCATTATTTTTAATTCTGTTCACTGAAGAGTTCCACTTAGTCCGGCAGAACTGGTCCTTGCCATCACCAGTCATAGAGGTCACATCATCAATTCCATATCAAACTCACTTTGTGGCTTGGCTTACAACAGCCTCCTAGGTCTGCAGATAGATCACCAAACAAACTAAGGCTACACTTGCCATCTTTCACAGCTTTCCACGCTTGCCATCTTTCACAGCTTTCCACGCTTGCCATCTTTAACAGCTTTCCACGCTTGCCATCTTTAACAGCTTTCCACACTTTCCCCTTACCTATTCTATGTTAATGATGGCTCTTTCCTGGCATGTAGGAATGAATGTCATGTAGGAATGAATGTCATGTGGACAGTGAGGAATTGGCTATAGTAGTGATACAGCAGCATAATGAGACATCAGTGTCATCTGCAACAACTCTGACAAGCTTCACCTCCTCAGTTGCTGCATATATAGTATGTGCCACTACAATTTCATTTTCCTCCTCATGGGTGGTCTTTGGCCAGTCACAACTAGTTTGCTGTTATATTCCAGGAACCATGGCTTCAGTCACAACAGTTTCTACTATGATCTGTATGTTGCTTCTTAATCTCTGGGATGTTGAAAACTTTGTTCTGATGGGGAAGTGGAGACACTCTACCCTTGTGAGCAGAACACTTTTTCAATGTACTTATCAAACACAAGATAAACATCTCCAATTGTCAATCTTCACTGCAAATACTACTTGAAAGACTCCACATAGTCACTGACTAGAGTTTGGTTGGTTTGACTTGATGCTAGTCGTGGGACAACCCATAGGACTGACCAGCCATCCAGAATAGTACAGTCCCTCTGGTCAGCATTCCTCACGGATACCTCAACTGTCATTTTCTTCTTTAAATCTGCTTTTGACTTGCTGATCTTCATTTCCCCTGAATCATCAAACAGAGCTTTGGGGGTGAATGCTAGCTCATAGGAGACGAACATCTTTGAAATCCACATTTCTAGAGGTGGCCTGTAATCCCATAACGCATGATAAGAGCAGTTCTGTGTCATACACGACTTCAAAGCCAACTGTAACCCTCTTTCTCATCACATCCATAGTCGTAACTCTCTTTTCAATAGTATTTCAGTATCCCTGAGGTAACGACATCTCAAATTCAGTAACCTGTTCCTCAGCAGTGCTGAAAGCGGAGCAAGAAAATCACTGACAACATTAACAAGCTGCTCTGCATGTGCATCGTGTTTCGTCAAGATGGATGGGCATAGCAATCTTCTTTCTGATTCCGTCTCTTTTTCTTGTCACTCTCCATATGAACAACTGACTTCTCCTTGTGAGTCTTCTGGAATCTCTGTCACCTATCATCTCTGCCAACTCCACCATTAGTTGACTGCACACATGATGGCTGAGAGCCCATCTTTTCAGGGTTTCTTGTTTGAGTGTGATTCCAACAATTCCAACCCGGCCATACCAATATCGCATGCAGGTAGAATCTATAAACATGTCACTGGAGATGGCGTTCCACACCTCTCCATATGTCACATGACATGTTTTCCATTCATAAAATAAACAAGAATTTTTGGTTGTAGCCTCTATATGTATGGCTTTTCTTTTTCGACACCTTTGTTACATAATTTCTTATTTATTTTTCAATTTATAGAAAATTAGAAATTCAGTTTATTTATACATGAAAATTCCTATCATTTGCCATCCGTATAGAAATAGCATGAAGTTTGTATGTTTATTTCTGAGTAATACTTATGCCAGAGTAGTAGGTTCAGCATAGTAGAACAGAGCACACCCTGTGCCAATAACCACAACTACATAAAGTACACCACAACACATGCTCAATGAAAATTTGTTGTTGACCAGTGTTATTGATAATGTAATAATTTAACTTATCATTATGATGACCTGTGAGATTTATTTATCCCCCCCCCCCGTTCATAACAATGGACTCTTCCACTTAAAGGTAACAATTTTGCTGATAAAAATATCTCCTACCCACCTTTTTGAAACAAACTCTTCCACTGAAATCAGCTCCGTAGTTACTTTTCTAAAGAAAATCATCTCATAGAAATTCAAATACGTATATCCGTGAATTTTTTCCTAGAGATTAACTCGTTAGGAAATAATTGAATCACTGTAGCCACGATCACCGACCCGACCAATAACAAGCAAAGTGGCAAGGTACTCTTCCCTTTTCACTCGATTGTTTTTGTTGTGTCAGCACTACTGGACACACCATTTGGCCTAGAACCTTGCAAATTCACATGAGTACTCCACTAGACATCTAAAAACAATTTTTTTTTATTTTTGGAAATTTAAAAAAAAATTTTTTTCTTTAATGGAAGTTTTTGACAGTTCATTTAGTGTAGAACTTTGTAAAACCTTTTTTTTTTTTTTCAAATGCTCTTTTGGATAAGAGTATTGCTTTTTCAAATGATATAGTAGCAAAGACATCGACACATGCACGCACATATCCCCTTCTTATTTTCCAGTAAACAAAACAAATTCCAGTCAAAATATTGAGAGGTAATTTGTTTGTTATAATTTATTTTTTATTAGCTGAAATATTGTCAACCAGAGCTTCTCAAAGTCGGGGTCAGGACACCTCCAGGGGTTGCAGAAATATTTAAAATCTTTTTTTAAAGAACTTTTTTAATTTTTTTATTGTGTCGGTGCTACCAGACATACAGCAGTGATTCACTTAATGGCTGGTGTGGCGTGTTGTATATATGCACAAATATTTTTCATCAGTTATAATTCAAAATAGTCTTGGCAAAATTCCAAAATTTCTCTTCTCACAAATCAGTCAAGTCTATGTAAATAGAGAAATCAATTTTCAATAGATGTCGCTAAATTGATTCTAACAATTCTGCATTCTGTTATTTGCCTTTCTTTTTTTGTTCAGATCTTTGAGGGCCTGACAGCAGTGATGAAGAAAGCAATATTAGATAATCCAAAAGTGTTAGAATTTATAACGAAGGTCCTTCCAACGTATCCAGGTCTGGCCACAATCATGTTGCCCAATCAGGTGATTGCCCTTTATGGAAGCTGGAGTGTCATCAAACAGGCACGACAACAGTTACTCAACGTAAGAAGACAATTGGATTTCTTCTTCTTCTTCTTTACAATCACAACTTTCTTTTTTCTCCCATTGTATTAATTTTTGACCTAAAGTTTACCTTCATTTTACCTTCATCTTAATTTTTAGTTGTTTTTATCACAACTCAACTTGCTTTAATAATACTATTAGAACAAAAAAAAACCTTCTTATTAATCAGATTTTCAGTGCTATCGATTGATACCAATTTCAGAGATTGGACAGAAATCTGCAATGAAAACTAAAACAAACCTGGTGCAGATGTTCAGTGTAAAATCTACGTTTAAAAGGTCTCAAAGCTTCTCAGGACGAATCCTGAAGATGCTAATGGTGATCGCCTCCCAACCAGCTGGCCAAGATATCCTGTGCAACTTTTCCCAGGACGATACCCGAGCATGCCACAAAACCCCTGAAGGGCCGTGGTTCTTTGAACTTCAAGGCCATGGAGGTTTCGAAGAACAGATACTACACTTTGATCTTAGCCAAAAGGCTGCAATGTTGATTTTGAGCCCCGTGTTTCTAGTTATGCAATCATTGCAATAAACTCTGAATTAAATCAGAAGTACCAGGAAGTAGAATTTGCATCAATAGTACTACTAGATTCATGAAAATACAAGATGTCTCAAAAGTCACTACTGTAAATCTTATTAACGGACTAATAAGGGAACCTGGTGTCTGTTAATGCTGATTGTCCGCTATTACTGAATTATGTATTTAAAAAAAATGAAATAGCAAAAAAAAGACCATAATAGCACAAATGCATACATGACACCAGGAGCGGACTGACAGTGATCTGGTCCTCTGGGCAAAAAGGGTTATTGGTCCCTTAACCCATCCCACCCCACCTTCCATTCCATACAGCTTGGCTGCTTTGAGCCTTTAGGCACTGCCCCTGCATGACACTGTACATAGATATAATTAACATTGTAAGAGAATATAAAATAATTATAAATAATCTCTTTGTTATACCAGTACCATCTCTTTGTTTGAAAGTTATTGTAAGTGATAATGTAAGAAAGCACAATAAATCCAAGGGTCATAAAGGGAGCGAATTAATAAAACACTGCCTCCACTGAGAGTGTAAATAAAGAAGGTGGATGGAGAGTCTAAAGCAGTGCATATCTGGTGCTTACCGGTCTGGTCATTTTGCACACTGCCAGACAAAATATTTGCAATAAACAGATTTTGTCTGGTATTTCTGAAAATCGTTATTAAGAGGAAACCTTCTTATTAATCAGATTTTCAGTGCTATCGATTGATACCAATTTCAGAGATTGGACAGAAATCTGCAATGAAAACTAAAACGTATAGTTACTTTTAAGACACCACAGTAGACACTTATGTTGTTTTTTTTTATACATATAAACTAGAATGTTTGAGAATTCTGTCATTCAAATTTTGCCAAGTTCAAATAAGAATTACTTCACTGGTAGACTTCTACATATGAGCCAACTTCTTCATAGCACTTCAGCCGAGCCAGCTATTGTCACAGGCATCTACAACATCAGCAACCATTTTGAGTGGGATGTTTGCACAACAATCTCTGATTATTGCCTCAAGTTCATAAAGGTCTCTTGATTATGTTGCATTAACTTTGCTCTTGACATAGCCCCATAAAATCAGAAATTGCTGATCCTAACCCTTGTGAGGCTGTGATTTTGCATCTCAGTTCTACCGTTGGTCTCACCACCATGGGGATAAATGTGGAGCTTAAGTGTCAAAAGATTTTTCAGACATAGTGCTATCGATTGATACCAATTCCAGAGATTGGACAGAAATCTACAATGAAAACTAAAATGTATAGTCACTTTTAAGACACCATATAAAAAATTCTAGCAAATTGCTCCTTTCTTCCCAGAAGCTGTTATTTTCTTAAGAAACCATTTTTTCTTTTCATCTTATTTAATTCATCTTTTTTTTCTCGTCATCTTATTTAATTCATTTTTTTTTTCTCTTCATATTATTTAATCCATCTTTTTTTTTTCTCAAGTTGACCGGTCTTCACGAACAAGATGTGAGTGAACCAAGTCACAAGGACAACAAATCAGCGTCTTTGTTCAAAGAAGATACCCCTCCAGTATTATCACCACAGAAAAATATAAAAATTCCTAATAAAGGACCTGATATGGTGAATCAATCGCAATCTCTGCCCAAAGAGGATGGACTTCGAAACTCTACAATTTCTTCTTCTTCCTCTTCTACTGTTGCCGCCGCTGACTCCTCTAGCAGCCACAACAAAAAGAATTGTGACAACAAGACTAGTACGGATCCGATTCGAATCAATTCCTCTGATTCCGATTTAAGTTTGCCTCCACCTGCTGAAGACCCTGCGGCGGCGGAGGAGGAGGAGGAGTTGGATATATCGGCTATGGTGTTTCACACGACTCCCTTGAAAAGAACTGGGCAAATGCCTTTTACTTCAGCTGTTAATGGCAGCGTGGATTCTGACACTGATTCAGAAACCCTCTCAACTACACCTTCCCAGATGACATCCAGGCCCAAACGTTCATGCAAGGTGATCAAATCCTTGAGCAATGCAGAGAGCAGCGAAGAAGATACTGCACAACTCGATCGACTGGATAAACGAAAGACAAAGAGCAAACGTGAGCACCACCTTATGAAAAAACGGAGAGGATTCGGTGAGTAGAAAAGACTTTAACTCTTAAATTCATATAATATAATTTAAATTTTAAATCAAGGGAAATAAAAAAAAAAAAACTTTAATTTAAAAAAATCCTTTTTCATTTCATTCTATTGATCGACGAGTTCCACTGTGTTTAGGAGCGGTTCATGGAGTTAAGACACAGAAATCAAAACTCAAATGCTAAATATCTGTAAAGAAGTAGTTCCTTATTTGTATTTTCATCACTGAAATTAAAATGATTCTCTTTTCAAACTGGGAGTTCCATAAAGATTATTGGAGGGTCATAGAAACTTCCAAAGGAAGAAATTTATAAGAGGACAAAATTATAAAAAAAATATGCAGAGAAATTAAGGAAAATTCTGTTGTATGATACTGGGCAGACGAATTTCTGAAATTAGCAATGACCAGTTTGAGCAACTCATTGGAAGAATTAAAGAAAGTTCAAAATTTGCAATTTAGCTGGATGAATCGACTGTCCTTAATTAAGTTTTCTCTGGTCTCTGTTTGTTTTTCCATTTAGTTATTGTTTGGTTACGACTAAGGACTAGTTATATACAGTCTTAGTACCTATTGGTTTTATACCGTTGAGTGGGGGGTTCGCAAAAAAATGTCTGATTCAAAGGGGTTACACAAAAAAGGATTTTAAGAAGCCTTGCTCTAAGCAATTGGCTGTTGTTGATGTAGAAAATCAAATTGTTATGAAAATACGTTATAAGATTATTCCCCTCCCCCAAGCCTTATTGTCATCTTTGTTTGTCTAAATCGGTGGTTCTCAAACTTTATTGTATGATGGCAGACTAAGAAATAGATGTGATTTACACGGCCCACAAACTTTTTACTCCATTAAAATATCAATATACATTGATATATAAACTTTGAAGTAGTGTACTGTAATTCAACATGCTTTAAAATTAAATGAATCCAACAAAAACGTCTCAGTAGTCAATGAACAAAACTTTTATATCAGCATACTGATATACATTTTCATCGCGCCTTATTCTTTTCATCTGTCTTACAAAATCTAGTGTTCAAACCACTAGATTGGCAACTCTGTGGTGGAAGCAGGACAGACATGATATCCGTACTGGACACAGTCAAGGCTCAAAATACATGTCTGTATTTGGAAAAATTTATGCGGCACACAGTTTGAGAACCACAGGTCGAGGTTCCCATCCACCTTTATTGTCGTCTTTGTTTATCTAAGTTTCCCATAATTTGTTTTCTTTTCATTAAATCTGTTTACTCTTTACATTAAAGGAAACTTGTTTGCATTGCAACGTTTGTGTGTGATTAAAGTAGTCAGCCTTGATTCTTTAAGAAATTTATGGAATAGAACCGATACTTTCCTTGTCTGAAGTTCCGAACAATTGAAATTAGGATTCACCAAATTATCAGTCTGATATTTTCATCTCCTTCAGGTAATTTTGAGTGTTTCAATCAAGTTGAATTCTTCAAATCTTGAAGGAATCCTGTATTTTAGGATAGAATCATCAGACTTGATCCACTAGATCTTAAGTGACCCTCAGAGCTTTAAAAAAGCAGATTTTCTAATTTATTATTTTTGTATTGTTTATAACTTTGAGAAGAGTCATTAACACTTCAACTTTTGTTCAGACAATTGAATCTCTTCTTCGAAGTTTGATCCATTCAAGAAAGGAGACAAATCTTTACTTCCTCCACGCGTGGAGGGTATAAAGGTTTGCCTCTTTTCCTGAATTCTACACCTGAAGAATGGATCGGCCGAAATGTTGTGTCGACAACCTCATAGATGAGAAGGAGAGATTGTCGAACAAAAGTTGGAATTATTCGATTTGATTCTGTTAATCTTTTCTCCTTTCTGATTCAGCAACCTGGTACGGAAAATCAATCCACGGAAGAAGACCTGAAAGAAAACAATCCAAGTTCCAGAACTCCTATCACACAAACCGTTTGTTGAGTAAACAACCTGGTAGAATTTTTACTGCTAAAAGACATGATAGTGGTGGTGGAGGTAGCCAGGTGTTGGGGGAGGGGGAGGAAGAAGAAGAGGAGGAGGAGGAGGAAGAAGAGGAAGAGGAAGAAGTTATTGTAGATGTTGTTAATGATGATGATGTTGAGGAAGGCGATGACTGGGCCACTTGTGCTGCGGCTAGTTGTTCCCTGAAGGACCGCGGGGACGTTACTGACATAGTGTGGCTCCAATGTGAGAGTTGTGACACTTGGTGGCACTGCCTGTGTGCACGTCTTGGTGATCTCACTGAGGATGAAGCCAGCAGCCTTGATTTTACTTGTAGCTATTGTTTGGCTCCAAAAACTCGGCAGAGCACCAAACGGAACAAAGTTTCCTGAAATAAAAATTAAAAAATTACTCGGCTCAATTATACCAGACACGTCGTTAAATGGAGTTTACATTGATTTTTCTACAACTGCTGAGTCACTTGGACGGAGGAAGAGGAGGAGGAGGAGGAGGAGGAGGGTGTGGCTGGATGAACTACAAGAAGGTAGTTGTGTGGGTTCAGTGCTTGTTTTCTGTATGTTTACCAACTGACTCTGAGAAGATTTGACCAATCAAGCCAGACGTGAAGAAAGGTTGTCTTGCCTCTTCTTTCCATTGGCTGCAAACTTTGATGTCACAAGTGACTTTTATTGAAGAACCATTTTCTGTTTTGTTTTTTTTTTCTTTCATGAAAAAAGTCTATCAGAATGAAAGTCTTTTCAATTTTCACTCATTTTTCCATGTCAAATCTAGATGGGCCTAGTTGTGCCTTTTTTGTTATGCTTTCATTCTGACACAACACGGTTGTTGGCTATTTGTCTATAACTTTAAGAGTCATTAACATTCAAAGACTTTTTTTCGGACAATCAAACTCATTCGTCTTGTTATTTTTGCTGTTCACACAACGTTTCGGCTGATCAATTCTGTGTACTATCCATATGTAAAGTGTCCAGTAACTGTAGCAAAAATAAAATAAATTTCTGTTTGCTACTGTTACTTAACACTACTGGAAAAAAGAGTCTCCCCCTTTACATACAGTACACTTGAGGAAGGCCATAGAATTGATTAGCTGAAACGTGTGAATAACAAGAATGAATTTGATTATCTGAAAAACCTCTTTGAAAGTGGTTGTTGGCTGTTTTATTTTAAAGCAAGAAATCCAGACTTTGTTTTGCATTCTTTAAAATCAAGTGTAAAGGACAAGAAACCATAATAATGCTAAATATTCAGTGACTCTTAATAAGAGGTTTCAGTTTTTATAATTCCTGTATTTTGTGTAGATATCAATGAAAAACCATTGCATCTTCAATTGAATATTTCTCTTGCAATGATTTGGAAGAAACTCTGGATCTCCAAGCAATGTCACTTATCTGTTCATTGATGACATATATTGATTGGCTACTTAACACTGATGACAGGTTGTTTTTTGCAATCAAGTCATTCTATCACTGTTGATGACAGTTTTAATTGATACCCAAAGATATTTTCATTTTGTTTATTGGTTCATTGATTTTGAAATCTTGATTAGAAACCAGTAATTCTATCCTAACTTCTCGCGACCAATTTATGATGTGGATCTTTTAAATATTCATGAGAAAAACTTGTTCCAGATGTGACTTTTGGTACTTAGAGAAAGTTAGATCAACTCCTGTACACAACACACTCTATATTAACTAGTTTACCCTTGCTGTCAAAAAATGACGGCTTTATTAAAGTAATTTTGCAATAGCAATTACGTAAACACTTAGAACGTAAAGAGAAAGTGCAAAACTAATTGAATAGAGAAATTGTTACAGAATTCAAATGTTATTGTGTACAATCATCTTCCTCTACAAATAATGAAAATCTTCTAAGGGAAGTAACTCTTGAATAAAATAATAAAGTTATCCCCTTCGTGGTGTTATGGAAGAAAGAAATATACCAATACACTTGGCATATTATAGTTGTTTAAAAACAAGGAGTTAGGTCCCATAATCCAATCTGCCCTGTAAATTGAATAAGGCCCGAGGAAAGTAAATCATATTGGGATGTCTTAGATTTTACTATTTAACTGAGATTTAAAAAGTAAATATTGTGCCATGTTTAATATTAAATTTTAAAATGTTAAATTTGATGAGAAAATTCTGCCAATTATTTTTCTCCAATAATTACGGCTTGGTGGATTTTGAGTATTTCTAAGCCAACAGAACTCAATGATGAAGAACGGGTGACGTGATTACTGCAATGCAGCATCCACCTGCCTCTTTTTTTTTTCCTTCTTCTCTGTTATTCTTGTGAGTAGCTGATTTCTTCAACAATAAATAAGTAGACGACTTCAATTACCTCCTGGATTGTATGTTAA
>VCCN01000819.1:4183738-4201341 GCA_006491835.1 Architeuthis dux | reverse complement strand
TTAATTGCAAGAAATTAGCATAAAGTTAGTTGTTGAAAAAATACTTTTGCGTACTTAAAGCCAGTTTTAGACTGTTTCTTTGTTAGGCCATCCAAAATTACTTTGGTTACGTCACTTAAATTTACAAGCTGAAGTATGGGTGTCCAAAAATGACAAAAAACGGTTTTCTTTGTGCATACAAGCTTGTATGCTAAAAAGCACCAAAGGTAGCCAAAGGAGATAATTTTATTTTTCAACGATCTTCCATACATGCTAATTACATTTCTGTACATAATTTTTAAAATTATAATTTTTCTATTAAAAATCTGCGGTTCATTGGATTTTGTTAGACTGTACATTTCATTTCTCAATTATTAAGTTTTATTTAATAACGTTTCAGAAGTTTCCAAGAAGAAAAATAATATATAAAGAAATTTAAAACACAGTTCTGGTTAGTCACTCAATAGAAACATTCACATGACCAAAGTTTTTCTGTTCACAACTGAAAAGGGAAAAAAAAAGCAACTAAGAGCTTACAATAAAACTAAAATATTCTTGTAACTTTTATTTTTAGATTCAGGGCATTTTTTTTTTTTTTTTTTTTTTTAAACCTCTTTGGTTGAAGATGCGAGTAAAATCTCAACTGATTTAATTTCTCCAGGGGACTTATAGATAGGTAAATATTGTTATAGTAACTAAAGTGGAGGTTGATTGAAAAAAATTATTTCTACAAAATACCCTTTTCATAAATAAATTCGCCAAAAAAATGTTCTCATCCATATATCACACTGTTTTATAGTGTAAACTTTTCAAACACAAATATCGCTGGTTCTATAAAGTGGACATAAATAAGTGATTATATCTGTAAAACAGATTGAAGAATATTCTAATGGCACAAATATTATGGTGATAAAACTAAATTTTATACTAATTTGGGACGCTTTTTCGTTCATACCTTTCCCGGGGGCATTAGTGTGAAGTGGACACGAATCAAGGCAAACATGTACGATTTCATGTTAGTTCCATTAAGACGTCTGAATTTATGGCCAGTTTGCAACAAATTGTTTACACCTTCCACATTTGGAAATTTGCACCTATTAACAAATCTTGTAGTAAGGTGCATTTGTTAATCCCAAGTCTAAACCATGTATTTTCATTGACTTATTGGTTGTTTAACAGCCAATTTATTTGTAAGTGTAGAAAGAGAAAAATCTTGTTTACTCTTGAAGAAAATGTCAAATTACTAGGAACAGATTTTAATTAAGTACTAGACCATTTATTTGGCCAGCTTGGGACCAGATGTGAAGCAGATTTTGGGATTAAGGCCTTATTTATTAAGTCTATTGTTTATTTTATATTTTTATGTTTAACAGATACAAATTAATACACCTCCTAAAGATGGATTCATACCTTTCCTTAGGGAAAAGTGAACGCAAACTATCTCTGCAGGCCAATCCCATTCTCCATACCGTTGACTGCTTGGCCACTTGTACCTCCTAAAAAGGCATGATTGTAAAAGAATCTGAGTTGTGAATCATACTTCTTTTTAATCTTTATTTTTTTTTGATTCTTCTCATTTCTGCCTTTTACAATGGTTTTTTTTTTTTTTTTTTTACTAGTAAATCACCTGATTTTTCATCAGGAAATGTCTTGTGATTCTTATCAACTGGGGGAAATTTAATTTCTGCAACGTGTACGCTTCTCACTGGGACTTGGTCAGTGGTGCTGGGCTGGCATTGCTCCGACAATTTCTCGTTGCTTATTAAGTCTCTCCTTGTCTTATCTGCTGCTCGTTCAAGGAATCTCTCAACTAGGAAAGCAAGTCATCAAATTCTTGATTCCAACAAATAAATTTGTTTCCATGAAAATGGAACTCCGGATTCATTTGCCAGTCAGCTTGCGTTATTGAGCATAGTGTAGAGATCAGTCTCCTCCTTAGGTGAGAGGCTCTCTACATGATCAGCAGCTGATATTCATTGGTAGATCATGCATTTGCTCAACTTAACTTGATCGTACAAAGCCATTCATTTTTATAGGAAAAAATGTCATAAAATCTTTGAATTTTCATTCTACATATTCTGTTGTGAATCCCCCTCCATCCGACCAAAGATTTGCTTTTCATATAATTAATACCAGTGACAAGTCTTTGAAAATATGATTTTTGTATATTTTTCCCCCTGAATCTTAGCACTTGACCTTCAAGTTGTAGGGAGGAGTTTGCCAACCCTCACGAAACCCCAGTACAGCAAGCTATTTAATTCTCAAATAGCTTCTGAAAAATACCTACCTAGCTAATTATAAGGGTGTGTCTTACCTTCCAGGAAATACAGTAATTAATATCCTAGGGACAACAAATGGAATAAGGTCATCTAAATTCATTCTGACCCCTGCCCATTTTCTTTGTTTAAGGGGGGGGGGGATATGACACTTAAATGATATTGCTCAAAAGTTGCTAATCTAATTTGAATGTATTCCGTCCTTTTTGAAGAGCAAATATTAAACTCTTGAACAATGAATGCTCCCTTTTAGGCTCCTTAAAAAAAAAGGTGCTTATTGTTTCTTTGACAAGAGTAAAAACAGGACAGAATCTTTTTTTCTGTAATGAATTTGGTTCAATCAACTGTTTAACATTTTTTTTTCCAATTATTTGACACTTTGGTTTCCCAGCTTTTTATTTGGGGGTTGTCTGATTCTCATGGCTATATTACCATGAAAAATGCACGATAATTTAATTGTTGTAATATTTGGGTCAGTTCCACTTTTAAAAGAAAAAAAAAAATTTGATAAATCTGCTGGATTTTTTAAAGTATTTTAAATGTTATATCAATGACTGAAGGTCATCAAAGGGGGGGGGGAAATTCTGTTTTCAGGGTGAAAGTTGCATCACTTTTTCTTTGGTAATGCCAGTGTGTATGTGTGTATATATGACCTATTATACAGGATCTTTGTTCCAATATCTCATTTAGAAAATTGTGGAGATGTTTTTCTGTCAAGTTCGTTTTCAGACTGCCCGAAAAGTTTTAAATCAGTTTTTACAAATTGGACTAAACTTGGCAAGTATAAAGAAACAAACAATCATGGTTCCAATCCATAAGAATGAACAAGGCTATGATTTTAGACCTTTAACACAATTAACCCTGTACTGAGAGTTGTTTAGTCTGCAGTATTTCTCTAAAAAAATTTAAAAAAAAAAAAAAAGAGGTTGAATGTATTATGAAGCAAACTTCAGAGATCATTTAAAGTTTTTAATTGTTGTAAATTTAGTTTGTCATATTCATCCTTCCTGTAAAAGTATTAAGATATCACAAATTACAGAAAATATTCATAAGATGTGCATCATATCAGTTGCAGAAAGAACTTAAAAAAGTTCACACGAAGTAGTGTGGACAATTGTACATTTATATAAGAAAGAAAAGATTATCGCTTTAACAAGCAAATGTTATTGCATTTTTAGTTAATTTTACTTATAAGGAGCCCAACTCTCACTACTAATGCAAAGAGCGGTTCCTTTTGGGTACGAAATTGTAATTATCTCCTTTGTCAGACTTTTTTCTACTCATTTATAGAACTTTAAATTGCATTGTAATTCGTCCCTGCATTGAAGAGGCATATTCCTTGGATTTTAAGGTAAATGCAAATCCTGCATGAATACCATTCGCCCCACCCCCTGGCGGATGTAATGTTTCTTTTTGATGAAGTAGGGGGAAAAAAAAAACTGCTATTTGTGAGCAAAGTGTTAATGACTCCAACCTTTTTTAGATTATAATTTGGGTATGTAACAATGTTTTGCATCTACTTTATTATTAATGTATATTTTATGTTACGCTTTTTTTGAAATTGTTTAACCGCCTGTTTTTTGTTATTAGATGTTTGAAATCCTGTAAAAGATTGTTTTTAGCTTCAAATTTTTCATGTACCAGAAATGTCATATTTCTTTACTTCACAGAAAATATATTTTTCAAATTTCATGGAATTTATTGAAATTTTTTAAAAACTTTTTCTTTGGCCAGAAAAGCACAAACAAGAATCTCGCAATTGTTCTTTTAATGAAAGCTTTTATTTTATTGACAAGGTAAATTCAAGAGGCGAAAAAAAAGTTAAAATTCTTCATTGAATTTTGGTATTTCTTCCCCAGTCAAGATGATCTTCTCAACTCCATGTTTTGTAATAGCTGCCAGGTTGATGATGCCTCCACTGCTACCATCTCTGCTCATTGCCAATGCCAGAGCTATAAAAAAAAAATAAATAAATTCAAATATGGCTAACATGAAAAATAACTACATTTTATATTATCAAAGTTTGATTAGATCGGAATTATTCTGATCTTCAAAAACTGATTTGCATTTCTTACTGTCGATTCAAAATTCGTGAAATTTGAACATTATGGTCATGTGAAATTATAAAAACTGACTATTCCTCAAGGGTGTGAAGATTGTCAAAATAGTTGAAGAATCCTGTAAACTATTTAACTCGTAGCGTCCTAGAAGGCCCACAAGATGCTAGCATAAGGGAAATAACTCCTGCGCTTCATCTATCATTTATTTCCAGATAGTAACCATTGTTTAAACGGTCCCCCCCCCTTCAAAATGGCTGCTGAAAATTTGATCAACGATTAGTTGCTGATAATATTTGTTTCTTCAGTACACACAAGTGAATGGTCAGACATTGTTGGTCCTAAAAAAAAATCGTTGATCAAATTAATTTGTATGCAGAACAGAAGGGGGCTGTTAACTTTTCGCACACGTGTGTTGCTTAAATCCATGTGTATCTAGGCATACTATTTTTGATGGGAGTGGCTCAGTTTCCAAATTACAGGTGCTACTGGAGCAAGAAACCTGAACTAAATCAACCAGTGATCGATATTAGCAGATCACTCAGTATTTTCACCTGATTTAATGTATTACTAACACACCACACTTTTTTTCCAGTATTATTATATAATTAATTGATAACCAAGTACATGCAATATTATTTTTAGCACAAATGACTACATTACATGAAAAAACAGTCTTTCCTGCAATACTGCCAATTTTCACAAGTAAAGGAAGGCACTACAAACATTTGAATGAACAAACCCATTTTCAGAACTGGGCTTTGGACTTTTTCAACAGGGTGTTAAGATAAACGAGGTCAAGAGAAAAATCTTAACTTACCATTTGACGTGAATTTGAGACACTCTTCTTTAGACATTCCCTGTTTGTAATTGGCATCAACATAACCATAAAGATATGTACTTCCTGAACCTCCAATAGCAAGTGGCATCCGAGTGATCATACCTCCAAGAGGAATGCTATAGACCTGAAAGAAATACAAGTCAGATCTTTCAACAATCAGATTCTTCAACTAAAACCAAAATGGCAGTCTCCTCATTGTAAGAGAAAAGGTTGATTAATTTTCAATGAAAAATGTTTAGCCTTTTCCTTGAAAGGAGTCAACAAACTTTGGACAGAACAACATTTTGGTGATTTTATTGAGAGGAAGCAGTGAAAGAGATTGAATAAAGGCATTAGCCTCATCTTACCTGGCCTCCTCTAAGTTTATCCCAACCAGCCACGATGATACCTGCAGATATACTGTCCCTATAATTGTAACATAAATCCTTGAAGATGTGGGCTGCTACTCGGACACGAGGTTGTTCACTCAATTCCATTCTGTATCAAATGACAAATTTTTTAGGAAAATTAGAAATCATAAGTATACAAATTACCAATATTGCATAACACAATTTCTTTTTCAAAAAATATAATTTGTAATGCCTTGGCAACAGTACACTAAAAAGAAAAAAGTTTTATCACAAGTGTCTATTTTCTGGTGAATTTTCTACTCACCTGTAGAAACTGAGATGGTAGTGCACAATATCTGAGACGGCTTCTGTATCGGCAGCTGAACCAGACCGACAGCAGTAAATGTAGTCGGTAACTTTGGTTAACTTGTTGGACACACGATTGGCAATATATGCTCTGAAAAACAAGCAAAGCAGAAACTTTAAAACTCCTAAAAATTTTTATTCATGTTAATGTCAGTTTCCATATATTTTGATTAATATCTCAATGACTGCCAGTTTTGAATTCAAGTTTGAAGTTAATTAGCTGTTTTTAGAGATTTAGCATAAAGATGAAAGTAATTAGTACAAGAATTATGCTGTAATAAAAAATAAAAAAAATGACAATTTAAATAATTTTGCAATTGCATTGTACTTAAAGAAAAGAAAAAAAAAAAAAACATTGTGTTGCTCTGCATTTTATTTCTTACCACAATTACCTCAGGAGTTATTGTTTACCAAATAATTTTTAGATAAAAACTTTCTACAATCTTTCTTCTTATTAATAACAGATTATTACAATAAAATTGAGATGTTATCAGCACTGCTAGTACTTCCAGGGGGTAAAAAAGGAATGGGAATAAAAAAGAATTCCCTAGTATTACTTTTATGACGGCTGGAGCCGGAAGACAGTTGATGACATTGCCACTATTGTGCAGGGCTTTTGCAGAAATCTTCGTCACAAAGAAAAGTTTTCTAATGGTTATTCAAGAAGATCTTTTGGCAACAATTATTCACAAGTTTGTATAATTCTTTTTTTTTTATTACTTAAAATTCCAAAGTCAAGCATCATTACTTGAGAACCAAGAAATACACAACAAATAAAACTGACCTTTCTCACCAACAGAGATGACAAAGGCTGTAGCTTATAAGCAATGTCAGCTTTAAGATTATCATAGAATTTTAACAAAATATTTCTTTTAAAAGCAATTAAATCATACCCAGTTGTTGTTCGGGAATCAGCACCAATAACGACACCATCTTTGAACTCTACAGCTGCAATGGTAGTCTGAAGTGAAGAGGAAAAGAACAAAATGAAACCATTTTACTGTTTGAAATTTTTCTTTTAAGTTTACAGGTACATGCAGTTAACTTATGAATTTGGATTTCCACTTCAAAATTCAATAATAAAATTCTACATATCACAACATATGACTGTTAGACTCTGATTGGTTAAAAACTAACCAATCAAGAGAATTTGAGTAGAAATTTGACTAAAACAGATTTGCTTTGTTCATTTCTTGGTTATGGTATTACAAGTTTGTAAAAGAAATCTGTTAAGATTCAGTTTAGTAAACCAAAGTAATTTTAAAAATCTTTTTTTACACTATAAATTAAATAAAAAATATTTTATTATAAACTATAATTTAAAATATTTTATTTAGAAAGGGGGGTTATGTAGTTTACTGAAGGGAGAAAAGAAAGTTAGTTTAATAAGAGGGTAGGAAGTGAGAGGGCAGAAAAGAAAGGTACCTTACTGAAGGGGTCGGAAAATCTTTGCATATGAAACTAACCCATATTTGTATAACATTTAGATAAAATCATGGACCAACCATGAAGATTGGAAGGGAGAGAATAAGAAAATACAGGCATAGGATGAGAGAAGAGTAGAGGCATGAGGTAATGGATAATCTTAGTTGTCAACACCCATGGAATTTCCACAGGTCCAGCTAATATATATATATAAATTCAGATTGTCAATGTTGAGAATTGATATCCACCTGACAATTTTAGAAACATTCCCAGTCTTATGAATGCTTAAAAACTAAACAGCAGTTCACAATCAAATTTATCAAGGGAAATAACTAAATGCTAATTTGAGCCATATTATAAAGTAAGTCAATCCAACAGTCAGATCTTTCTATCAAATTTAATATTTGTTAAATAGCAGAGATAATACAGGCACCATTTCTTTTCATCCTCTTTAGGGTACAAGCTTTGCGTATGACAATGATGTACATCCAAACAAGATGTTTTGGAGATATTGTGTGGACAGACATGAACATTTAGCAATATTATTTGGTACCCATGATGGAGAGAGGTAAATGTGCATGGATCTGCACCAAATTTAATCCCTTCTTCCGTAGCCTAACATCTACCCTGCCACAAAATTGAAATTCATCATTTTCCAAATTTTATTTTTATTCTAAGAGTACTTTTTTAAGTTAAAAATTGAAACTGAAAGGTTGAAATACAGTGTTCTGACATGGTTAGATAGACTAAGTCAGCTTGGAGAGATCAAAGGGTTGAAGGTAGGGTAGTAAAGTCCAGAGAGACAACTGTACATCAGGGGAGGGGAGGTGGCAGTCATGTTTAGTCTTTCTTTTAACGCGTTTTAAATCAATTCTTGAAAGAAAAGCAAAAATAGAAAATACAAGAGAAAGAAAGGGAAGATAGGCTTAGGGTTCTTTAGCTGTCAGCTGGCTGTGTGAAAGCAAAGAAAAACAGAAGAAAATAAAGGGCAAAGAAGAATAGTAGTAAACAGTCTTTCTTCGTTTCATTGAAGTAGACTATACAGTGTTTATAGCTAATGTATACACTTTTTCATTTCCCAATGAATTATATTGCATTTCGGGTAATATTTTTCGTTTTGTTTTTTTAATTTCTGATGCAATGATTATTTATTGTTTCAGACGTTTTAACTGAGATTACCTTGAAAAATCAATTGCTGCCAAAAATCATGTAACTAATGTTGCAGGTTTTGAACAGTGTTCACTCTTTATATCCCTCGGTTCAGTTTGTAATTTGTTAAGCAACAGTTTAAAGAAATGAGAATGAAATATTAAAAAACAAAGGAGGAGAACTTTAAATTTACAAATATTGAGTTAATTCCCATGAAATTTAAATTTAACCCTTTTACTAACTGTTCATTTTTAACATCTCTTCCTGTAGAAGAGTAAAAAAATATATCAATCGAAAACAAATTTCTGAATCTGACCCAAAATTTAATCACTTCTTCCTTAGCCCATCACCCACTCTTCCACCAAATTTCATTGAAAACTTTTGGAGATATCTTGTGGTCAATCAGACTGTCAGAAACAAGCAAATACATATACATCTTCCAGCTTCATTGACAGGGGTAAATGAAGGATAATTATTTTAAAACTAATTCCTATCACACTGAACAAAGGGCTTTTATCTCCCAAATGCAAAACCATGATAAAAATACAGAACTTTTAAACACATTTAAAAATATCTTGAATAAAATAAATTTGTGCCACAAATTCAAATGGGAGAAATTCGGGAAAATTACAATCATCCGATGATTCATTTGAAAATCTCACAGTAAATAAGAAATCAAAATTTAATGCCTCATAATAAGATTATTACTAGCATAAATTTTTACTGTAATCATATTTAAGTTCCTCTGAAATTAAAAGGAAAAGTCCTATTTCAAGATTAAAAAGTACCATAACTCGGGGTGACTTTGGACTTTTTTTTTTGCAAAAGTCGTCCTTTGAGTATTTCTCAGGTATCAAAACTGCTGAAGCAGTGGTTTTTATTTTGATATTGGGACTAATGTATTTCCTTTCAACTTGGTTTGATTCTGTAAGCTGAGTAGAATTTGTATGTGAGAAAGCTATAACGGGGGCCACCTAAAAGTATACTAGGTAGCCTGTTATTTCTCTTACTCTTATGTTTTCTTTGTCAACTTTAATTAATGTACTTACCCTAAATTGCACAGAATTTTCATCTTTCTTTTAGCTTAAACCCCTAAAAACTGACCTTTTAAAGTCACCCTAGCTTTTCTCTTATTTCGGAATGACTTTGGACAATTGCAAGTCCAGCTGCTGTCCAATTTACAGTAAGTCCAGCTAATTTCCCCATCATGGAATTGTGCCGACTAATCCTTTCTCAAGTCATTTTCAAAAGAAGACCAAAGTGAAGACAGGAAGTTCTGATGAGTGGATCTCTAGGTGTGATAAATATAAATGATTTTTCAAAACTATTTGTACCTCACAGTTTCATTTTTCGGTAAAAATTTGTTCAAGTCACCCTGGTTTACGGTATAAAGAATTGAGTTGGTGGTTTAATCCAGAATAAACCACCTTCAATTTGGGACACAAACTGAGCTAATTCCAAATTTGTGTGTGCTCGTTTGAATTTGGCAGTTGAATGTGTGTGTGGATTAAGAGTCTGCATTAATCTTATTTCGTAATTTTTACAAAATACAGCACAAGGGCAAAGAATCTGGTCTCATGTTGACTACACCACTCTTAGCTAGAGCCTTTCATGACACAGGCATTATTCCTTACACCAGAAGAAATCACCCACGTTCTTTTTCAATCATCATAATACTGCATTTGTCATGGGGAGAAAGTTTAGGTCCCATAGAGCAAATGCAGTATTATGATGATTTCTGAAATCACTCGTTTTGTGGGTGATTTCAGAAACAAAGAAAAATTATTTAATCAATTTTTAATATCAATTTCAACTGTATATCCAACTGTTTTACCAAAAAGACCTACAAGTTCTTATTGTGTTTTTCTATGTTATGTTTTCATTTATTTTCCCAAAAATGAAAGATTTGCCAACATAACCTATACTTAAGAGCCAAACGGCATGTACTTAGTGGGTAGATTATGGGTTAGTGTTTCTAAATTTTCCGTATATTTATCCTCTGTACTCCTGGTAAGATGGCGGAAACTAAGTGCTGACTATAGCATCATATAACATTATAAATAGTACCCCACTGATAAAACCTGAAAAAAATATTTTTTCTAAAAACTAACAAAAACATTTCCTTCTAGGATAATTCACTACTCCAGGCACAAATCTTTACCAAAAAAATATTTAATCATTTCTTGTTAATTGCAATCCCAAAGACTTGCCCTAAATTATATCTTTTGTAATTAGATTTAATAAAATACAGTTTCATTTTAAATGTTCAAGTTTTCCACTTTCATTTGTTACATAGGTTAGCAGCTTAAATAATTGTTATGGTTGAATGATTAAATAATGACGTTTATTTCCCTTGTATCATGTACAGCGTCTATACTAGTTACCTCACTTTTCTTTCAAAATCTTTGAACCTACTCCAAACAATTACCCACTTTTACTTTTGTATTCAGGAGTAAAAAAAATATGAACCATAACAATATGAGGTTGAAACGTTAGCTATATGGCTACTTCCGTTTAACTTCTTACCTAGATGAGTTTATGGTAGGTAGACCCACGAACTTCGTTGACAAAACTTACCGGAAATAGACACCTTACGGAAAAAAAACCCATCAAAATTGTCCAAGATTTAATTTTATTGGCAGAATTTTTGCGGCATCAATAAGGAGGAGGATTTGGAAAAAATGTACACCTTATAGAACCGGAGATATTTCGAAAACAAATAGTGCAAAAAGCTGTAGCAGTGTAAACAACAGATTACATATAATGGGTTTCATTTGAAACGAGCAAAACACACAGATTTTTAAATTTTTACAAAAGAAATCGAATATTCATTGGATTTTGATAATATTTTCGGTACTTATATAATATACCTGTCCCATATTTTTTGCACATATATAAAGATAGGTCAATGACAAAATAAATTCTGTTTACTTTTTGGAAAAAGCAGCCATGGAGAAGCAGTATTTAGGAACAAATAAAATATTGCTCTTGGCAAGTTTTTATCTTTATTTGCTAATATTTTATGGATAATTTCCGTGTAAAAAAAATATTATTTTATCTGATAAGTTACATTTTGTTTGTTAAAATGACATTCATTTCGATCTTTGCCAGTTAGTAAAGGAATAAGAAAAGATTTTTTTTTAAAAATCGAATTAACCAAAACAATCTCTATAAAAAAATATGTCGATCACTGATCGATATCCGATCACACCAACCTCTGCTGTTGAATAAAAAGCTATATTTCATTGGGTTTTTTATGCAGCATGTGACGATTTTTACCACATTTGTTGAATAATGATGAAACTAACTTTTGCAAATAAAAGTATATCAATTGTGTTGCGAGTGTAAATTGTTTTACTAGATTTTTTAAATTAAGACCTGTCAACAAAATTGCGTCAAAATGATTGATTTATCGATTAAAAAGTAAACATTTATTTTAAAAGTTCAATTCTATGTTGTAATTAATGAAAAATTGTTTTCTTCTTTACAATAATTAGGACTTTCCTCTTTCTAACAAGAAAAACTTGAGAACACATTTTTAAAAAGATTTAATTACGTTTTAAAATAGGGTGTCGACGATAAAAAAATCCGTGGGTATGTCTAAATGGTAAGAAGAAAGGCATTATACCAAAAGCAAAAGAGCAAGCTTTTAATTTTATAATAGCCGATCAATGTCGTTTAGAACCATCAACACTACTTAGTCATGTTTTTTCGTTACATAATTAAAATAAATTACATTGTTTCTTCTTTGATTTAAAATAGATTTTGCGGTACGACTCGTTTTAATTAAATTTTGAGTCTCATCCATATATTTTCTATATTCTGATTTTATTTTTCTGAAATTCTTTTAAAATAAATTACATTGTTTCTTGACTGAAAATAGAATTGTTTGGTCTCGCTTCTTACAATTAAATATTTTGTAATAAAACAACTCATAACGCCAGTAACATTAAGAGTTCAACGGAAGTAGCCATATTGCTAAAATTAAACGGAAGTAGCCATTTTATAGCTAACCATTTTCAAAACCCCAGTTCAGCAAGGATAACCCAATGTGAAATGTAAGATTATAATTTATTTCTTAAACTATAATGATAAAGTGGGCACTTACTTTCCGCCATTTTTATATACGGGGATATGGACGGAGATCAGGCTTACCTTTGGTTGGAAAACTGGCGCAATTAAAAAAACATAAACAGAAGAATCTCAACACTGCCAGTCACACCACACACTGGGTTGCTAGATAGCTAGTCAAAAACTCGCAAAAAAAGAAAAATGACCAAAATCTATACCAAACGGTATAGATTTTTTAATCAAAATATTTCCTTACTGATAAAATCTTTCGATCAAAAAAAAAAAAAATCTATACCCGACACTGAGAAACGTTAACGAAATAATTCATTCCACTAAGAAAAATGCGTGTTGCTAACAACCAAATCTGAAATTAAATCTAACCAATTTTAGCCATTTTCCGCAGAACTCTAGCCACTTTCAACCATTTAAAATGGCCGTTCTCCTACCGGCGTCAAACCAAAGATTGCGGAACTGATGTATTTTATAACAACTCAACCACGAAAGATTTTCAAATTCGAGAAAAATAACCGAACTGAAGATAGACTAAGTTTCTTGGGGGTCACAAACAAATAAACATTTACTAAAATCTTTAATTTCGAAAGATGAAAGATTTCATCGATTTTAAATTGTTGTCAGAAGAATTCTAAACGGAAGCATTCAACAAATATCCTTTGTTCAAAGGCCGAGAGATTTATATAAGTAAATCAAATAGGGTTTACGTTTATCCCTATTTATTATAAAAACAAAAACGTGTTGTTTTTTTTTTAACATGAAAACTAAAAGCAAGATTTATTCTTTGTAAGGAAAAAAAGGAGATACAGAAATGAATGAGAAAGTGAATAATCAAAAAGAAACGTGTTAAATGCAAGACGAGCAATACATATCCAAGTTCTATTAAAGTAACCCTGCTTACCCCAGTGCTGACTTCTTTGTCCATAAAATTAGTTCCAGTTACATCAAACATTTCGTGATTCATGAAGGATTCGTTAAAACCGCTTGTCATCATAGAAGCCATGTTGATAAATGTTGCCTGCTCTCCAGCATGCAATTGTATATCCGGTTATCTGTATTACCTCCCTTGATTGTATCAAGAGCAGGAAGTTTTTACCAAATCAAAAGATATTTTCGCACTAGTTTGACTGCCAAAAAGTGCTAAAATAGCCCAAATTGTCCAAAATGTTTGAGCGCGCTGAATTGAGCGTGAAAGGCGCTAAATTAGCAACACTGGGAGTAGGGCAGCCAATTTTTGGATGTTCGTATCAAATTGGTACTTTTGTCCCCATTTGGTCCTACAAGGGAGATAATAAAGATTGAGCTTAACGTAGAAAGAACACCTGGAGACCAGCGTTGCCAACTTAGATATTTTTTGTTGCGTTTAGATATAAGAAATTGTTTTTAGATATCGGATATCAGTTTAGATATTTTTTGATTTCTTTGGCAAAATCTCGATATTTTTAGATTTCTTTGACAAAATCTAGATATTTTAGATATGTTATCCAAAATATCAAATTTTTGCCAAATCCACTGATATATTGCATTGGATATCAGTTTAGATATTTTATATCTAAATCTAGATGTTTTTTGTTGCTTTTAGATATAAAAAAAAATTGTTTTTAGATATCGGACATCAGTTTAGATATTTTTTTGGATGTGGCTCAGATATTTTTAGATTATTAGATTATTAAATCTTGATATATTTGGATATTTTTTCCCCTCAATTTTGGATATTCTTTTAGGTATTTTTCTGAAACAGCTAGATATTTTTTTATTTATTTTTGTTTCAATTTTGGATATAAACATTTGTTGTGTTGGCAACTGCTGGAGACAGACAGGGTTGCCAGATTGGGCTACAAGTAGCTAATTGGGCTACTTTTAAAAGCCCAGTTCTACTAAATTTTGATTTTCGCAACTTGCGACTTTTGGGGCTACTTTTAAAATAAGCTGAGAAATAATAAGAAAAAAGTCAATGATAAATTATGTATGCATTTAATGTTATATAATTACTTTTTGAAGACATATAAAGTCATAGGTCGACTTACGTCTGATCACAGATACGTCCCCATAGGAGCTTAAAACACATTCACTGCAGACCTACCAAAATGCGGGAGACTCCCGCATTTTGAAGCAAAGTGCTGTTTATCCCCCCGCCCTCACCCCGCATGTAATGAATTTGTACGGATCTCCCGCATTGAAAAAAATATGCCTATACAAAATGTTTCCCTCCTATGTGCAAACCTACCAAGTCTCCCGCATTTTGTTGATTATCTTAGTTTAAAATTATGTTAAGACAGGTTTTCAATGTACTGAAATAGCTGTTTTAGAGTTTCTAGAATTGAAAACCTTCTTTGCACCCTCTCCAACCGGGGGATCATTTTTTAGGAAATCTCCTCCTGAGAATTTCTAAACCTTGGTAGGTATATAATTGCGGATGACGGGAATTTCAGTTATTGCAGTTGTAATGCTCAGCTGCGAATGACGAACATTCCTGTGTAAAATTGCAGTTTAGAGACGCAAGTGAACTACACATTTCTAGGGGTCGAAATTTTGTTTGTCTGCTCTACTAACTAGTCATAAACCGATAGAATTTTAGCCGGCTCCGGCTACAAACAAGTATATCAATTATTTAATTTATTACTACTTACCAATACTGTACTAATGTAACGGCGGATCGGTGATCATGTCCACTGATGCTCGAGCTAAGCATCATTAGCTGTGTGGCTCAATTTTTATTCAAATTCTCATATATTATTTAAATTATTTTAAATAAGACCAAATAATACCAACCCTAACACTGACTCTAACACTGACTCTAATGCTAACCATAATACTAACCCTAATACTTACTCTAATCCTAACCCATCCCCTACAAAAGAAAATAATTTCTAAAAAAACAGCTATTGATGTTTAGTGTATTCTATGTATTAAAATGTATTACTCTGAAAAGTGTATCAATCAGGGGCGTATAATCTTGGTGTGTGCCGCATACCTAGCAAAAGATTCATCATACATATTAATTTGATATTACTAAGTTTACTCAATAATATAATCAAAAATTGTAATGGGAAACTAATTTTTCTGTCTCCTGTAATGAAATAGTTTGCCAGTTGTGTGGAGATCGCATCGCACACTACACGGCTATGATATGGCACTGGGGGATGGTGGTTTAAGGCAAGAGCGATAAAAATAAGCAGTGAAGGTGTGCGATATTTCAGGAGCACACCTCCTGTGTACCTTTTCGTGTTGACAAATTGCATGTATAAATACGTTGAAATTTCATTAACTGAAACCGGTTTTCTTTATAATAATTATCTTCTAGCAGTATCATGATATAATCTGGTCGTAATTTGTTTTCAAATCTAATAAGACACACTCAGAAACACACAAAGAATAAGTCAGGTCGAAGATATGATTTTTTAAAACATTTAGGCATCTCGCACACTTTTGACAAGGTGGCACGTGTCAATAAAAATGCCCTAAACTTGTAAACATGTTAATTTCATTGCAATAATCTTGAGCCATTCGTAAGAAGAAATATTTGGAGAAAATTCTGTTATAAAAATTATTTGTGTCTAATGTATAGAACCAGAACATGTCTTTGAAATGCTGTTTACAATACGTAATACGTAAACAATACGTAATAATCTTCATTATAACATTTTAAAATAAACCACACAATAAGATTTTTTAAATAAACCACACAATAAAATATCTTTTCTTTGTAGCTGCTTAAAAAAAAGTCTTTTAAACAAATGTATTGTAGACTTTGGGGTTGTGAAAAAATAACATCCATTGATGTTCAATTGAATTAAATAAGTAAAATTATCTGGATGAACGGATGAAATAATGCGACTGACGTTCCCGCCTCGAGTACAAGTGGAAGATATTTTTTAAATTATCCTCTGTGTAGCAGCCACAACATCATAACCATTTCAGCCAATCGGAGACCTCCATTTCGAACACAGGGATTTTCCCGCTTTGGCTGTCATTCCTGTCTTCCCCCATTCCTTCCTTCCTCATTCACAATAGGAACTCCAATTGCTACTACTATTTATACAACAAGCAGTGACTACTAGCATTTAGCTGCTAAATTTTATTATTATTGTACCTACTTTTAATTATAGTAATTTCTTCTCACTCACTCTCCTCTCACATTTATATCTATCTATTTACATCTAGATACACATTATCCCATTCGAATCGAATGTGCTTTAATTTTAACATTTATGCATAAGATAAAGTTCATCTCTTATTTTGCAATGTATACCATTTATAGAATATTAGAGATTCAATTTATTAATGTGCATGACAATTTATATCTGTTCCAATTTGTAATATGTATGAATAGCTTAAAGTTTCTGTTTTTCTGTTTTCAAATAGCCCCTTGCCTCTTTCAACTAGGTTTAGCACAGTAGCACACTCTGTCACAACAACCACCATACGCCACTGAGATATATATATATAGACAGAGGGGGTGAGAGAGAGAGAGGGAGAGAGAGAGATGTACGTATATCTGTGAAAGAATTCATTACTTTTTATTCTTTCATCCTATTCGTTTGCGGACTATGGTTTCGGCATATTTTGCCATCATCAGCGCGAGTTGTGGACTGAGAGAAAAACAGAATGTCCATTAATTTGTATTGTTGTTATTGTTGTTGTTGGGGGTCTTGTGTGTGTAGGTG
This sequence comes from Architeuthis dux, assembly GCA_006491835.1. Taxonomy (NCBI): domain Eukaryota; kingdom Metazoa; phylum Mollusca; class Cephalopoda; order Oegopsida; family Architeuthidae; genus Architeuthis; species Architeuthis dux. The sequence goes on along the minus strand of VCCN01000819.1, from coordinate 4,184,169 downwards.
TAGTTAGCAACATTATTTATTGCTTTCGTCTGACTTGCGTGGAACAAGTTGGAGATTGTGACTGATAAGAGTTTGCTGAAGTGTTTCTGTTCTTATCAATGTAGTGTTAAGTGATTAGTGCGTTGGTGTGCGTGAGTGTGCGTGCGGGTGTGTCAGTGTATGTTTGTTCGTGTGTGGGTGAGTGTATGTATGCGTATGCGAGTGCATATCAAATTGAGCCAGACAGTTTTAGCTATAAATAACAAACCTTACTTGGCAACATTGATGTCTTCCCTTATTCGACCTGCATGCCTATTTTACCGGCAAAATAGAGGCATGTGCGCTCACTTTGTCGGCAAATTAGAGGCATGTGTGTGCACTTTGTCGGCAAATTAGAGGCTTACACACCCACTTTGTCGGCAGATTAGATGTCTGCACCCCACACAATAAAA
>VCCN01000819.1:4121274-4133041 GCA_006491835.1 Architeuthis dux | reverse complement strand
TATATATATATATATATATATATACACACACACTTACCTGATGTACTTGCGTGCGTGTGTGTGCACGTGCACACGTGTGAGCTTATTATTGAATTAGCTTAGTCTGACACAAGGGCACCCAGTGAGGACCAAACTTACTACACAGTAGCAATGGTATGTTAGACTAACTCGATAAACACTACCCTATGGTAAGGCACTATATGTTAGTAATTTACCAGATTATATACACATATACAGTGGCCGCAAAAAAGGTCTATACATGAACAACTCAAAATGAAATTAAACTAGCAAAAGTGTGTTTGGGTTGGACTTGATTTACGGCCAACTAAAAGGCAGAAGGAAGTCCTCCTACATCTGGCAGATACCTAAATCTGTAAACTCTGGGCCAAGGCAGAGTTGGTGTCAGTGTGCCAAGAATTGTCTACCTGAGAAGACCACTCGATTCTGCAAGTTCTTTTGCCATTCTTAGCTGCATTTGGAGCGCTATTACTATGCTTCTGTGTGCCGCCATGGGATGGCATAAGCTTACAACTGGAGAGAAATCCCATACCTCGGCCCAGCTGGAGGAAGGAGTTTCTGTGATTCTTGTGGCGAAAGATATGGGAGTGCAAGTAAGGCAGTTAACAACCTGATGAAAGGTAGCACTCCCAAGCAAAACAATCGATACTAGGAGGAAGAAGACCTCTCCTAGTACCGACATGCTTCTAAAACGCGAGGCGATGAATAATCCAACCATTTCGGCTACTGCATTGAAGAAAAAGTTCACTGATCTCCTGCATAATGTCGCCGCGAGAACAATACAACATCGTTACTTGCACTCCAATATCTGGCATCAAAAGAATCACAGAAACTACTTCCTCCAGCTGGGCAGAGGCATGGGGTTTCTCTTCAGCTGTAAGCTTACGGCACCCCATGGTGGCACTCAGAGTTGTAGCGCCTCCAAATCAGCTAAAATGGCAAAAAGCTTGCAGATTTAGTCTTCCCAGATAGACAGTTCTTGGTATACTGACACCAACTCTGCATCTGCGCAAAGTCTAGATGTGTGAGTGTCTTCCAGATGTACGATGTCTTTTAGTTGGCGGGAAATCAAATCCAAACCAAACACACTTTTGCTTGTTTAGTTTTATTTTGAGCTTTTTTTATGTATAGATTTCTTTTGCGGCCACTGTACAACCACATGTACACCGACGAAAGTATAGAACTACGTACATTGACAGAAAAAGGTGTGCTTCACAGGTATGAAGAACAGGTGAAAAAAAAAGGTATGAACACAGATCCACTGATTTACATAGATGAGTAGTTACTTATGCGAGTTACGCATCAGCTTTCTTTGATACAGATGAGTGTGCGAATATTTGAGATGCGAAACAACGTGGGCTGACGTACGATCCCATTTTCAGTAAATGCCTGAAAGGTGAGAAAGGGGAGATAAAAAAAAGAAAAAAGAGGAGATTGAATACTAGATTGTTGACGATTCTAATATCAGCAAGTTTTTCATCCGAGTTCTATTTATACACTAACAATCTTTTCGAGGCCTGTCCCAAAAGTATCCAGCCATTTTATATATCCCGAGAACCGATTAGGCGGCCTTGATGTGACTTGGCAACCAATAATAGGTGACCTTACTGCGCATGCGTAAACAGACATTCTCCCGTTATGTTAACCCTTTATAGAGCCCCCTTAAAAATATTTTAGATATCAAAACAACCTTTTTGTATGTTAAACTAGACCTATTTACAAGATATTTTCAGTTGCAAGTTTTCTGAAATTCTTTTGTTAATGGGGCCATATGAAATTGATGAAATGATCATATATGGTGCCTCGCCCAAAAGTGATCAAAAATGGAAAATATAAAAAAATAAAAAATTAAAGTAAAAAGTTAAATAAAACAGAATTAAGGAATAACATTCAATATAATGAATAGATACAAAAAATTGATATTGACAAAAAGAATAACACCTCTGTGTTGATTTGAAAGTTTGGGGGTGGGCCCAAAACAGGCTAATTTAATGGTGTGTGGTATGCCTCAAAACAATCTCTGTCTTTGTTCAAGCACAGGTGTACATTGGTGCTGATTATGTTCTTTTTGTGGATACAATATTTGATTGATGGGTCCTCAGGTGATCATATATAGTCACTTGCACAATAAAGGGTTAATGTCGACACTGAGATTCCATTGAGTGAGCGTGTGCCCTGTGTGACAGTCGCATTTACAATGACAGAGCGTGCCCATTATTCACGTTTTGTGCAGTGTTTTTGACAAAACATCGCACCACTCAGGTTTGTCAGCCCCTTCTACAGTCCAGATTTGACACCCAGCTACTTTTTGCCGTTGAAAGGGAATGAATTTCATACTGTGGATGATAACGTGACGAGGCATCTGATGGCGATTCCTGAAAGAGGACTTTGCAAATTGTATTGAGAAGTGGAAGGAGTCCTAGGATAAGTGTATGTAGCTCCAAGGAGAGTACTTTGAAAGGGTCTAAGGCGCCATTGCCCTGGGTAGGGTTTTTATTTTAAGATTGGTGCAACACAATATTTTTACTTCCTTCCACTGATTTGGACTTGTACTTGACTAAGCTTTACTTTATAATTACCTACTTGGTAGAGTGGTGCAATACAATCTTCCTGTCATCGTGCTAAGTTAAGCTTTGTGAATACCTAGATATAATGTGTATATCTGTGTGTAAATGAGGAACCAAAGAGGAAAACGAGTGTATGTCCGAGTTGATGCCGTAATACATTTGGTAAGAATACCTACCCGTGAGGTTTTATTTAATAAATGACTGAACTCATTTAAGTGGAAGAAACCATTGGTTCAAATGGTGTATGAGAGATATCAGCAAAACTGTTAGTCCATTGTTAAGGACAGAGAAACAAATAGAAACATTCGCACTGTTCATTACATACAAATACAATTTCAATATTTATCTTTCTTACTGATTCCTTTTTTGTTGTTTTTCATTCTACCTGACAAATTCACAATTTGATTCCCTCTTCCCAAGAAACAATTTTACTCTTTCTTCCCAAGACACAATTTAATTTTCCTTCCCAGATACAATTTTACTCTCCCTTCCCCAGATACAATTTAATTTTCTTTCCCAGATACAATTTTACTCTCCCTTCCCCAGATACAATTTTACTCTCCCTTCCCCAGATACAATTTAATTTTCCTTCCCAGATACAATTTTACTCTTCTTTCCCCAGATACAATTTTACTCTCCCTTCCCCAGATACAATATTACTCTCCCTTCCCAGATACAATTGTACTCTCCCTTCCCAGATACAATTTAATTTTCCTCCCCAGATACAATTTTACTCTTCTTTCCACAGATACAATTTACTCTCACTTCCCCAGATACAATGGTATTCTCCCTTCCCCAGATACACACAATCCCATGATATTTACTAAGCTTAGTTTGGTACTTTTACCCCACACTTGCACATACAAGGTATATTCGAAAAGAATCCAGCCATTTAATATCAACGAGAAAATAGCCAACAAGAGGCAATTACACCTTAGTCCACTTCAAAGTTCTCCACTTGGGACCTCACACACTTATCCCAGCGTCCCTTCCACTTTTAAAAACAGTCTGCAAAGTCCTCTTTCGAGATCGCCATCAGCTTCCCCGTCGCGTTCTCTTTAATCTCGTCCACGGTCTAAAATCTCACGGGGGGGTGTTCTGGACTGTGTGTGTGTGGGAGGTGCTGATAGATCTGGGTAATGCGATTTTTTCCAAAAGATCCAGCACAAGAAATGAAGACTGTGCTGGCTCGGTCATTGTGAATGCGAGGGTCACACAGTAAACAAGCTCACTCAATGGCGTCTCAGTGCCGACTAAGTAACCAAATGGGAGAGTGTCTGCTCATGCATACGCAGTAATCCCACCCACCTTATTGGATGCCAAGTTACATCAATGCCGCGCAATCGGTTCTCGAGATATTCAACATAGATCGATACTTTTCGGACAGGTATCGTATGCATATATATAGTCTCTTGTGTGCCTCGCCGAGAAGCAATGGTTAACGTGCTAGTCTCAAAATCTAGTATTACTGCAGTGAGTTCGATCCTCGTCGGATGCACTACACTATACGCTAAACTTCATAAATATCAATTAGTGCGCATTGCTGTCGAGTAAGGTTCGACAAGCTGATTTCGAAGAGAGACTCTGCCCTGTGCCGTACTAAGCTAAGGATCTTTTTTTTGGTAGTTGAAGTAGTTGCGGATTACTCGCCAGTGCCAGTGGTTGGTAGAACCCGAACCACTTAAAAGTTTTGTGTGACATAATCTTCCCACTAATATCCTTTCTTTTGGGATTTGTGTCGCACCAAGCCAAGCTAAGCTTAGTAAATAACTATATACACTCTATCCCTGTCTTTCTCCCTGTCTTTGCCTCTCTCTCTCTCTCCCCGCTTCACCCTGTCTGTCTCTCTCTGTATATTGCGTCCTTTTTAGATATATACCACTGTGACGACCTTGCCACTATCCTGTGCAAAAATAACGATTTTTTCTTTACTGCCCACTTCTTATCTTTGATTAGTGGATGTATCAATTACTTAGTATGCTACTACCTACAATGGGCGAACGAGTCGTCAGTTCGATGCTATGATCCAGTCATGACTGAGTACAGTGACGGATTACCCCCCCCCCTCTTCGTTAAATAGAATAAAGTGACGTTGTATGCATCATCGTTCTCTGCTGGGTTAGATATACACGGGCATTTGTTAGTAAGATCCACTTACGAAGGTTTACGGCATTGGTATTCCCCAAGTGTCACCCATCTATGTACTGAGCAGGCTGTAACCACTTGGCCTCGGAGAGAGGTTCCTCAATACTTAGCGGAGAAGCATTGAATACCATTTTGGTATTTTTGGTATGTACTCGGCACTGAATCGAACCATGGCATACCGAACCGGGGGAAAGCACTCTACCACGCTGATCGGTAAAGTGACGTTAAGTAACGTTAAACAACTTATATCATTGTAATATGTATAATGCACTACATACTGCAGTTTGGAGCCTAATTTAGAAAACAAAATAGTATTTGTAATATTCCAGATATGACAAAAATATATGCAAAGCTACTGAAATATCATCCGAAATACTAACGTGTACACTCATTTAGACCACTTTTTCTTCTCGACCCCCTTCCCTTCCGAACCCCTGGACTTAAGCCTACTTAGCCTAACGGTTCATCCGCCACTGCCTAGTCCGTTCCAATTAGTCTATATAGATGCTAATTCTTAGGTTCGAACCCTACCCAGTTGAGTAAACAAGAGAGAACCGCAGTTCTCACCCATTGGGCACTGTATCTTATATAATCAACTGCTCTTCTCTCTAAGTCGGCCCTACAAGTTCTCATCAAGCAGAGGTGGCTATACCCTTTTCCGGCAAGATTCCACCCACCCTGCCCGCCCGAAAAAGATATATGCAAAAGGACAGACATATCATCCAAAATACTGACGTGTACACTCAAATAAACCATTTTTTGCTCTACCTTCCGGAATCATAAGCCTACTCAGCCTAATATTTAATCCGTCACCGAGGACAGTAGTACATCCCCGGCACCATTATGCGACCGCCCTCTCTACTCCGACACCTCGAGTACAAGTGGAAAATTAAAAAAAAAATATCTATCAATCTCGTTCTAATTATGAAATTTATTTTTAGTCCGGCACTAGGTAAATTGTGGGGAAATGAGAGTAGGAAGATCGTGTAGCACCAATCTTCCAAGTGGGGGATTACGTACCTTCAAAATCAGCATTCGAAATCCTGACTTGTAACTGAGCTCGACCACAGACCACTGGCATCGGACGGAAATATGCAATCATCTCAACTGATCTACAGAGTCCTTTAATTTCGGTAAAATATTTCAAAAACCTAGGTTGTGTTAGTCTCGATATCTTTTAAGCTTGGCTTAGTACGGCACAAGGCAAAAAATGAAGAAATTGGGGGAGTAAGATTGTGTTGTGCCAATCTTCAAAGTGGGGAGGGTCTGACTGACCAAAAAGTATTAACCAAGCCCCGAGAGTCCTTAATTTCGTTAAAGTTTTAAACAATAAATCAACACATTTCTGCCTTATATCGTATTTGCATATAAGACGCACATTTAAATAAACAAGAAAAATTATGCAAATATTACAATCCATCCAATGCAACGGTATTATGACTAGGTGACCATCTACCAGTTTGAAGTGGACATCTTAGGTCTTGGATAAGTTGCAGTTGGTGCTAGTCTTCCAAATACCATTGTAAATCATGCGTTTTATATACCGGCAAATACTCGGAGGAGCAGCACACAACATCAATGCTTTCATTGAACAGAGAAACAGAGAGGGGGAGAGAGAGAGGGGGGGTATGACAACAGTAAATGGACACTTTTATTTTCAAATAAAAGCCTTTATTAAATGATCTAAACAATTCAAGATATTTTCATTATGCTAATCTGATCTGATATCTTCTCTTGTGGAATATCCAACCATGCTGCATTGCAGATACGAAGCAAATCCACTATGTTGAAGGTTTACGTCACGCTTTACCCCCGGTGCGAAACAGGTAGCATCCAAAGACTTTTTAAACAGTTAATATTTTCCGGGGCAGATTTAATTTGTCAAAACTGACCACAATACGTTGCTAAACTTTTCTCTTTTTAATTAAGTAAGTAGTGTCCTTACGCCGGCTATGGCTTCAGCCGTCCCTGCTTACTCTGCCCTGGTTTGCGATATGTGAAATAGACTTACAGGCAACAAGCACCAAAAGTGACTTCACTCACTTCACACTGCACTGCACTATTTTACACATAGCTTTGGGGGGGGGGTCATACCTTTCCAAAGGGCATTAGTGTAAAGTGAACACAAACAGTACAAGCCGGAGTTCGAACTCGGCTCGTCGAATCCATTCTCCAAATCCGTTACCCTCTCGGCCACCACGCACCTCCTTTTCTTTTTGTGCATTAACAATGAAAAGGGTTTGTCAAAATAAAAACTTGGTTACCTTTTTCGACATAACATTTGCTTCTTTTGCTTCCTCTCTGGGGAACGGTAAATAATAACAATACTTCCACAACACAGCACATCAAAAAGTGCAATTTCGCACAGTTTGTCACTATAGGATAGCCAGTTTATACTGAATAAGAAATTTCGATAAGTTTTAGTCATTTGCTTCTTTTGCTTCCTCTCTGGGGGACGGTAAATAATAACAATACTTCCATAACATACCACATCAAAATGTTAGATTATTTGATAATTTATACTGACAAACTGCAAAATTGCAGTAAAAAACCCACGAAAGAAGTAACAAGCAATATTTTCTTTATGTAAAAACACTAGTAAAAAATGTTTGTTTGGAACCGGAAGTCGGCTGATGACGTTGGCACTTTGCCACTCTATACTTCCACAACATACAAGTTAGATCTTTTGACAACAGCGTCAACTTCAGACATCATCATCATCATAATTTCCCTGACATTGGCAGATCAAGCATCACATTCATCATTATGTTCGAGAGGTTAATCAAAGAGATAATTACTGGATTATATTCGTCAGAATAATGAACGGCTCTTTTGTTCCTATTTTTGATCAATTATTCAAAGAACATAATCCGTTCATCAACCCAAGATCCTTTAATCTCTTGGGCCGTCATCAAGTGACAGTTTATAATTCGTATAAAGTGAGTAGTGCCCTTACTCTTGCTACGGCTTTAGCCGTCCATGTCTCCAGACCTACAAATCTCCTGCATTTTGAAGCCAAGTGCTGCCCCCACCCCACATGTAATGAATTTGTACGACTCTCCCGCATTGAAAAAAAATGTATTGTAAAAATGTTTCCATCCTATTTGCAAACCTACCAAGTCTCCCGCATTTTGTTGATTATCTTGGTTTAAAATTATGTTAAAACAGGTTTTCAATACACTGAAATAGCTGTTTTACAGCTACTAGAATTGAAAATTTTCTCCCACCTGAGAATTTCTAAACCCACCTGAGAATTTATTGGCAGGTCTATGTCTCCGCTCTTCTAGGGGCCGATTGTGCCGCCGGGCAACCGGGCAAAATCCTGGTGGACCGGTCAGTCTGTGGGCCGATGCCGCCTGGCGCATATTCAGTAGGCTAGTGATTCTCAATCTGTGGGCTGCAGCACAATAGTGTGCCGCAACTATCTCCCAAGTATGCCACGTAATTATTTTCCAAAAACGTATTCCATGTATTTCCAACTTTGAACGTGTTCAGTACGAGTATTGTGTCTGCCCTTCTTCCACCAATCTAGTGTTTTTATCACTAGATTTTGTGAAATTTCAACCTTTTTAGCGACGGGTGAATGGGAAAAGGCGTGATGAGTACGTATATCAGTATGCTGATATGGAAGTTTAGTTCATTGACTAGTGAATTAGTTGCGTGTAATTCATTTAATTTTTACAGTTCGTGTGTGTGACAAAGAAGTGGAAATGGACTTGCCCAGAGGAAATGGCCTGCTGTCTGTTTTGTGGAAGATCCAGGAAGCAAAAGCCGAATGAACGAGACGAGGTGGGGCGTCAGTGACCCCTATGTGGAGCGTTAGCAACCCGGATGTGGCAAGCGTTTGGCTATAAAAGGCCAGGCGGCGACAATTCGTCATTCAGTTCTAGGCTTGCCAACCGAATCCTCGTTGGAGTTGTACGGTGAATTACGTTGTAGCGTCTCGGATTTCGTGACAGTGGTGATAGCTTACCGGTGATAAGCGAGGAAGTGTCCCTTGAAGGAATCGTTCCGGTGCTGCAACGTTGACGTGCCATTTGACTTATCGCATCGAACTGTGTCAGTGTTTTCCCCCCACATAAGTCAAATATATATATATTTCTTAGTGCGCTGTCATACAATAAAGTTGGAGAACCACTGCAGTAGGCTGATAATCTCATTGGCCCTGCTAGTTCAATACGTCTGTGCTACTGACAGGCTTGAATTTACCATTGATATGGCCCAGTGCATAAGATTTCTTGTGGCCCTTCTATTTTTGTATTCAGCAATTTTTTTCAAACAAATCAAAACGAAAATTATGATGTTTAATTTAACACAAAGTCCTTTATGGATCAATAATCCACCTTTTTGTAAGATAATGAATTGAGATATTTTACTTTTTTACCCGCAAAAAAATAAAAATATTGAAATATTTTAAAGTCATATGTTGGGGGCCCTAAGACTTTGAGGGAAGAAAGAATTGGTTGAATTTTGGGGCAGATCCAGGAATCTTTTTCGATTGAGAGACATTTTTTTAATACATTTATGTATTCAATCATGGTTGTCCACACAATATCTCAAAAAGTTCTAAATGAATTTCAATTACATTTTGTGGAAGGATGAGTCATGGACTAAGGAAGAAGTGCTTAGATTTTGGGGCGGATCCAGGAATATTTTACAGTTACCTCCCGGCATCGAACTGATCTTCCTTCACATTTTAGTTGGTGTATGGTGTTGACATTGGTATGCGCTCTCTGAGTCCTTTCTAGTTTTGCAATCAAACATGCAATGCTTCTTTTTTTAAATGTCCTTTCCAAGAAAAAGGTAGCTTCTTGTGACAATGAAAATAAAAAAGTAAATTGTTTGCGTGTATCAAACATTTAAGATGTTTACAATATGATAATTATATTACCGCGAATAGCAACCAATGAAAAACAAGTTTCAAGTCAACCAGGAAGGATCTACTGAGACAGCAGACTGTAAAAGTAAAATAATCTATGCCCGATTAATCTTTGATGATTGTTGACAATGCCTCTCATCTAAATAAAAATAAAATCAAGATAATATCACAACTTTTGCCTGAATTGATAAACGTAATTTTCTTCCCGTGTATTTCACTTACGTCACATAGGACCAAGTACATGAATCTTTAAAGGTGCACCTAAAAAGTCACAGTGATTGATATTGTTCAGAGTCAATTTATTGAAAACTAATAATCTCTGCTTGTAAAAAAGCGACATCTCATGTGTAACAACCTAATACAGTAACACCTCGGTTGGCGCTCTATACCTTTTCCCGAGCAAATTAAAAATTACAGCAAGCAAATTAAAAAATACAGCGAGCAAATTAAAAACAACGGCAAGAAAACTGAACCGATGAACATGAATAATTAAATAATTACATTTACTGCTTCAATCGCTGCAAATGTTAATCTTTTGAGGTAAATTAGTTGAAATATGTGTCTTAATAAAATTCATGGGTTTTTTTCGTTAGTAACCACCAAAAGCTAACGCCAATAATTTTAAAGTATTTTTTCCCTCGACAAAAAAGACCCAACATGCTGGGTCTTTAGTATTACGAACACCCTATTCCTAACCCTAACCCTTAACCCGTAAATATCCTTTAGTTGGATTCCAGATCACAAGACGTTCGAGAGAAAGGACATCTTGTATATCTGGGTTCCAGTCAAGTTGTCAGATCTTTGCAGCATTAACCGAAGAAGAGGATAATGCTGTCAAAGGTTTTAAATAAGAAAAAATTAGCAATATACCGCAAAGTATTTTACGGCCCTCCTAACCAGAATTTTCATTACCAATGGGAATTGATTTTTAAGTTTATTTTGTTAGCACCCTCCCTTCTTCCCCAGGGTTAGAGTTAGGTGTAGGGTTTTGGTTTTCGTGTTAGGATTAACTATAAAGACCCAACATTTGGGGTCTTTTTCGGCGAGAAATACTTGATAATTGACCGTAGAATATGTTCTAATACTCATTTCGGTGCCTCCTATTTATACGTGGCTAAATCTCTGTTAGCTATAAAATGACTACTCCAATTGTAAATTGTAAAGTTCTACGCACTCGCTCACACGATGTTAAAAACGGCGCACAAAAGTTGGGCGCCCGGACTTCATGAGGTTTAATTTCTCCGTATTAAAACATTGGTAAAAGGATAAATAACTCCATTAGGGTTCGGTCATGAACAAAGCAACAACAACAATAAATGAAAAGACAATGTTTAGAAAAAAAACGAACGTTTATTCATTCAAACAAACACGGGTTCCGTTAATGTTCATGTGTGTGTATGCGAGTATTCATTGTGTTTTCGTGTGGATTTTATGACGGTGTAAATAAAATGCAAATTGTTAATTCTGTCTGAGAGTTCTCAAAGATGGTAATGTTTACTTACATTTTGTATCGATAATGCTTCTGCTCCGAGTACGTGTCCATAACACGCATCCATCCAGGGCAAGGCGAGGAAAAGGGGGCGAGAGCGCTATTAAGCACGTGTGGTCAGAGCCCTGGTCTGAAAAAAAAGAGAGAGATTTCAAAGTTGGCGCCTGCTCATGACGGCTTCCGGGCTTCTCATTGGATGGCCCGCCCATGATCTAGCATGTGGACAGCTCCACTTACGGGAGACCACTCTTATTTTGGATCGCCAAATTTCACATGTTTTCAGAGCAGTTTTTCTTTCTTTGACTTGAAATTTACAAAAAACATTGATTGGACCTTAGCAGTTTTGTAGTCTCAATTTAGGTTTACAGCGATGGCCAGTGTTTACGACCTCTTAGATACAGGCAGAACATTCAGGGTAATTGATTGGAATAGGTTCGTATACTCAACAGTGCAACACATATGCAAACTTCTCGACACATGCATGGTTGGTCTGGTCAATCTCATTTCCTCAAGATCCTTAGTCCAATCTCTGGAGTAGAGAAAAGGCCGGATGGGCAGACGAGTCGTTGGGGTTTTCACGTGGGCTCCTACTTTCGTCGACGTTTCGCTGACAGGGCCCACAACGTCTCCAATAGGCTCTGCGGTGCTTTCTGGCATTCCAGAACCCCC
>VCCN01000819.1:4102397-4113343 GCA_006491835.1 Architeuthis dux | reverse complement strand
ATCCCTAGCTAGCTACGCAACGCAACGCCTCTCAATAATTCAGTAATTTACTATGTTTCCAAAACATATTTTCTGTGTTTATTCGTTTACACTGATCACGTAATTGATTTTTCTGAACAATAGCAGGTCTCCGGTGAAGTATTGTATTTGTTGAGTGTGCGTGACAGGTTCATGTTTCTAGTCGCTGAATTTGTAATTGAGGGTTTAGCCAGGTCGTAGAGCAACAAAACTGACAGTCAGCCTTCTTCGAAGCTGAGCTTTTTCCATTCGAGATAAAAGCCTGAGTTGATGACATTCATTACCTCAGCCTCAAGATTTCACTTGTTCGATTATCACTCAGTGACTATCAAAGTGAACGAATGTATATACGCACTCACTACTGTGTGTGAACACGCATTTTACGAGTTTTTTCGCTGTTTTAAAAGCAGCAACCTAAGAGACAAAGACACGGTACACCCTCGTGAACAAAAAAGGTCTGAAGTTTCATCTCGGGTGCCGGGCCAGTGAGATCCATTAGCACTAAATCGTTTAGAAAACAAACGTCAAACCACAGCAAAAAAGTCTCTTCTTCCTTGCGGTCAGTCTAAGTATTTTGGGAACCCTGATAGTGATACTGATACGATACAGCCAACTCAAAAAATATTTTCGCACCAGTTTGACTGCTAAAAAGCGCTGAATTAAAAAAATAGCCCAAAACGGCCCCAAACCACCAAAAAGACAGGAAAAAAATGGCCAAAATTAGCCAAGAAATGGCTTAAATGTTTAAGAAGCGGAAATGCGCTAATTTAGCGCTTTTTATACTGCCAAAACAAAAACGCGCTAAATCGGCAACACTGCCGTGATATTCACGTGATTCAAATACACGTGTTGTGTACCTGTGCATAGCCCTATTCTTCTTGTTAGTTGGGAGTAAATAAGACAAAAGAAATAGGCACAGAAGTGAGGTTCGTTAAACTCCTGACAAAAGAAAACTTAATAATATTAAGCAAAATAAAAACCTATCCGAATTCGAACACAAGACAGGTTTCCCCCGCTATTCGAAAAGAAGAGCCTCCCCCCCCCCAAAAAAAAACCTTTAAAGCCGAAATAAATGGCGTAAGCGAAAAAGCAATTATTTAGCATTAATTTAAATGGGGGAAGCTCTTTGAGCGTTCCCAGACCCCCAAAATGGTCATGATTGTATACAACGCTGAGGCGTCGAAAGTTGGGGTGCTGGGAGGTACAGGAGACTGGGGTGTAAGAGAAAGAGGAAGGAGGTGTTCGCTGCCTCTATAACAAAACGAACGCTTTACGCAAAATTTAAAAAAAGTGGCGCAAAACGAACTCTTTTTCGAATTCTTGCTGTTTGTTTTAAAAAAAATGTAATTTTCTTTGACACATCATGCCAATAAATGCCAATGCCATGAAATATCAGAGAAGGCCCTCGGCCTCCTCATCTCGGTCGTTTGATTCGTGGGGGTTGTTTCCACAATCACGACATAAAGGAAATAACTGATATTAGTCTGATGAAACGTTTTCGAATCCCATTTCGGCTAGTATTTTGCTTCTTTTTTTTTTTTTTTAAATCTTAATTTGTGGCATAAATTCAACAACGGGGTAGAGTCGCGGCTCATATGGTAACATCGTTCGCTTCCGCGGATAGTTTGCTGCTTCCGCGGGTTCGCATAAGGATTCGAGCACAATTTTATTTCGCATCCGTGTTTTAGAAAAGGTTTAATTTGGTTGTGAATTTGTTGAGTGATTATTAAAGCTTATGTTTGTATAGAGATGTATTTAGGCCTTTTTACACCAATACATACACTTACAAACAACCCAGTAATCCGGATTTGTTCATTTATTTGTTTTTAGCCAAAGGCAAGTCGCAAATCAAAGCCCATATCCGACTATTTGTGAGTAGATATACCAAAAATAAATTGAGCATAACGGATTTTCGGTCAGTAGACTGACTGCAGTCAGACTGGACAATAAAAATTTAAAAAAAAAAAACGAAATTCGCCAAAGAATATTAGACTCATCTCTTGGCTTTGAGCCATCCTTCATAACGTGCCCGGGAAAATGGCACGGGGAAATTGGGGCACAATGTAGGGAAGATGGTGCCGATTGTAAATTTTCACACACTCACTCATTGTTAAAATGGCGCACAAATAAAAGAAAATAAGAGAATTAATGAAAGAAAAACAGAAGTAAATACCTAAATTATAATGCTATTGTATTGAATAAATTAAATTGTTGAATTGTTTTTATTTGTGCGCCGTTTTAACATCGAGTGAACGAGGTTGTGATACTTTACAATCGGATCCTCTTTCTACATTGTGCCAGAAATGGCACAAGTAAAAATAAAACTAGGAAAAATGGCACATTTAATTAAAACGCTAATGATCTAAATAAAACACATTATTCTGTTTGAGTAATGGCTGAATAGAGACCAACTTAAGTGTTTATTGGTGTTTTAATCAAATGTGCCATTTTTTCCGGTGCCATTTTAAACCTAAAATTAAATTATTAATCTAAGTTGGAATTTAAAGGAAAGTCTTCAGTCGGTGAGCGCGTGACTCATTGTAGACAACGTATTTCGTTTGCAAATAATCGTTTCTTCAGGAGTGCTGTTTGTTAGTGTTATCTTATTACCTGTGCCATCCAACATTCTGTGGAATAGAATTCAGTCACAGATCTGTCACCTCATGTAAAAGTAGGAATGTACAACAAGTGATGAATAGACATTGGCTAGAGACAGTGAGCATACTCAGCCTAATGGTTAATCAACCAATAGGCTGAGTATCCTCAAGCCTGGGAGGGGGTGGGGTTGAGTATACACGTGAGTATTTTGGATGAAATCTCCGTACTTTTGCATATACCTTGATTAGTGCGGTTAATTCGTGTACAAAACCGTAGTATTAATGTGTTTTTTTTCTCCAGCTGGCACTTACATTAATTTGTACAGCAATAGCTTCACCATACTACAGGGTTGCCAGATTAGTTTTCTCAAATTCGGACACGAGTGTTCCAAAACTGGACAAAATCTGCCAACCTGCTCCAAGTCGGTCAAATCGGACAGAAAATTGGTGGCTAGAAAAAGCTAATAGTTGCTAAAAGTAGCTAGATTATTATCGCAATAATGAAAATAAATATCTAAAAGTGGATAGAACTGATATTCGATATCTAAAAACAACAAAAAATATCTAAATTTAGATATAAAATATCAAAGTTGGCAACGCTAAGTGGGGCCTTAAATCGGATGTCCAATTCTTAAAAATACAAGGGCGAAAAACGAACTCGACGTCCGAAATCGGCAATATCTGGCAACCCTGGCATACTATATCAAAATTTGCACTAATCAAACCCCCACGATTCAAGGTATTGGTTTATATTATACATGTAGTACATACATAAGCACAACGATAAAAGTTTCACTTTATTCTTTTCAACTAAGGGTGGGAGCAAGGTCAGGGGGAGCCTTACTAAAGCTCAGCCTAGGGGCCATGGATGTAGATAATCTATCAGGCTAGAGAGAGACCCCCCCCCCCAGCAATAATTTTGGATGTTTTTAACATTCAGTAAATATTGAAACAAAATGTTTAAGCGCTATTTAGCGTTTTTTGCACTGCCGAAACAAGAAACACGTTGGATCACTGAGTCTAACGGGGGAGAAATGCTTTATTTCATTGACAAAGTTAAAAAAGATATTGTTCACTCATGAATACAGCAATACCTTGAATAGTGCGGTTCTGATTAGTGCGGGTTTTTGATGTAGTACAGCTATGGTATTGCTGTACAAAAACCACATTAAATTATAATAAGACCTTGAACAGTGCGGGTTTGAACAGGTATGGAAAACTTTGGAAAAAATTAATTGCACTAATCAAGGTATTACTGTGTATACAATTTTAAATACATTATCCCCAAATTTGTTTTGACATTTTCAAGCATACTCAGGGGGACTTTTTGTGCATTGTGTCCAATTCAGTTCAATCACACGTGTTACAGCTTCATACTTTGAAAGGCTGTTTTGTTGTAAATACCGTGCAACAGGTCCTCCACAAGCAGAGGAAGAATGCCAGCTTGGAACGTGTTGTCAGCCATGGGTTCTTCCCTCTTTAACATCCTGGCCAGGGCCGGATTAGCCTATATGCAAACCACGCCACGGCGTAAGGCCCAAAACATTGAAGGTGCCCACAAATGAATAGCAATATAGAACTTTATCACTATTCCCATTGGAAAAAGATCATAAATAAAATAATTATTTAATACATTTAGCATGTGAATAAAGATATTATTTTATAGGTAAAATACCCCTTTTCTAGTTCATACTATGAGACGCCTTATTTTAACATTTGTAAATAACTATTATTACTATCTTTATAATTTATTGAATATTTCATACATTTTTTACATTGACTAATTATGAACTTTTGAGAGTTTCAAAATATTTGTTTGTTTTTTCTCTTCTATTACTAAAAAAATGACTGCATTACTTCAACAATTTCTTATTTATTCAAAATTAGAAATTTGAATTTATTAAATAGTAAAATTAATTTTCTTAAAAATCTGTGATATATATATATAAATTTTCTCTAAAGTTTTAATTTTTTAATAATATGGAAAGATAATTTTCAATTGACTTCTAACATTTGTTTTTAAATTTTGGTTAATATAGGGTTGCCATATTTGATTTCCTAAAATGAGGACATCGTTTTCGACAGTGATTGTTACCTTTTCCGGGTTAAATTCAAAACATTTCCGCATTAGATTTTGCTACATTATTTGTCATGGGACCTAAGAACAGCATTTTTTCTTCACAAATTTCAAAATTTTTCTCTGATCATTTTTTTTTTTTTTCACCTTTCTCTTAACCATACTTGTGAATTTAAAAAAAAGAATTTCAAATGAAAGTAAAAAAACTTGACAATTTAAAACTGTATTTTAGGGAATTTAACTACAAAGAATATAAGTTAGGTTTAGTGTTTAGGGTTAAGGTTATATAAGTCAATTAGGGAACAAATGAAAGCAGCACACTTGTCATTACTGTGATGGTAGTTTTGCCTCAGAAAAAATAGTTTACGCCACCCATATGTTTTGAATTTAATGCGGAAAAGATGAGAATCGCTAAACAACCATTATGCATTTTTTAAATGGTGTTTTACCTATCTACACCTTATTTATGCAGCAAAATGATCATCCACATGTTAACATTTTGAATTTACTCCAACAATATTTTGAATGAAATGGCAGACAATGAAGATGAAAAAGGAGGTGTTCAACATTTTGCATGAATCTTGGCAGAGAAAATGTATCTTCTTGAAAATGCATTTATGTATGTTCTGTAGAACAAAATCCTACAGTAGTTTCTGAAAACAAGTAATCTTCTCCAATGTACAACCATTGACATCAGCATTGCTGTATCATGTTTTCACCATTTGAAGGTTTTGTTGCTGAGCTTCGTGATAAATTTGATGAATTGCAGAAGGAAGCAAATAATCACATGTAGATGTTCAACTAGAATATGGATAAAAAATATGTGAAATCAAAGAAGACGTCAAGATGATTATTCTGCTGAGCCAGATACAGATCTTAAAGGTACACAACAATTCAGTGTACAGCCTCTTTGCCATCATTGACAAATTACTGGCAAGTTTAACTCCGTCGGCATGCTTATCACCAAATATCTCAGGATTTTGCATTCATCAAGTCTTTAAAGGAGAATGATGCTTCGCAGCTGAATGTTTACGTGTCTAACTTACTGAAAAAATACATCAATGACTTGAAGCCAGACTACAAGGATCAATTTGTAAATTTCTCAGAATTTGTAAATTTCTCAGAATTTGTGATCCTGTGATTGTGATCCTCAGGTTCTGTTGAAATACCTGAGAAATAATCCAGTTGTCAAGTCGACATTTGCAAATGTTTTAACTGCTCTGCAACTGTTCTTTACATTGCCAATGACAGTCTGTGAAGGTGAACGTTCATTTTCCAAACTATCATTGATCAAAAAACGATTTCATTCAGGAATGGCTCAGAAACGATTGAATGCTTTAGTTTTGATGTCAATTGTAAAGGTTTTCAGCTCCTCAATGACATATGAAACCATCATTGAATGATTTTCTCACAATAAGTCCCTACAAAAGTCTTTATTTTAAATATTTGTACATATCTTATTCTTATGTTTCAATATGAATTTCCCTATCAATAAACTATTTTTACCATGTTTATGTTTCAATATAAACTTACTGTTCAGATCTCATATAATTTTAATATGGTGGACCCCAAAATTATGGGTGGTGTAGGGCCCATGTGGTCTTAATCTGGCCCTGATTCTGGCCCTAAACCAGTCTAAGGGGGAGGATGTTAAAGTGATCCTATTTTTTTCAAATATATATTTTTCTAGTTTACAGTCGTGTCAAGTATAACCAACTTAAAATTATACATACCTTTAGTGTACTAGATCCTTTATACACCTTCACAAAAATAATATATAAAACTAAGCCTAATTCTTTTAAACCCTAAACAAATCTTAAAATATTGGATTCTCCTCAAAATTATACCATGCACCAGATGGCCAAGCAGTTAACGGCATGGAGAATAGACTCAGCGACTTGAGTTCTAACTCTGGCTGAATTTGTGTTCACTTTGCAATAATGCCCAATAAATCCATCTCTCCCTCCAGCTATGGGTAAAATAGTACAGGGTGAAGTGAGTGACGCCACTTCGGGTGCTTGTCGCCTCCAAGTCTATTTCACATATTGCAAGCCAGGGCCGAGACAGAAACTTGTGATATGTGGAGGCCAGACAGGGATGCCCTTAAACTTGAAAATGATGAAACTTTTCAACCAGGATTTTAAAAATGTTTGCTGTTAGCTGTAATACATGCCATAAACAAAGTTCACCTGAAAGAGATAGAAACCAGGATGTCTTATGACACTTCCACCTGAAATCCTCACATTCAAACTTTTAAGAAAGGCAAACATAACAAATGAAGAGAAAATGCTGGTCTTAACAAGAATTAACTATGCTCTGCTACCATTTGTTAAAGTCTGTAGATCCACTTCATCAACTTGGAATAACACAATATAACGCATACACTTCAGGGTCTCCAATTCACTTTAGTACACTCATTCTAAGGTGACTACTGTTTGAACACAGTAAAATATAAGAAAGAGGACTACCAAACGGAAGAGTTCCACTACTGATCATTAACAAAGAACGAGAACAGAGTTATCTTTCTTTGTATATGATATATTAATATGTTGACAGTCTTAGATTACAGTTATATTTTCTATTGGTAAAGCGGAAAGCGATACTAAGAATTTCTAAACTTTTAAAAATAATTCTTACAAGGTTGTCGTAATCTGTTATACGGTTCAGAAAGTAATGTGACATTTCTTTTCAATTTAAAGATAATAAAAAACACGTTTCTTGTCAACAATACAATTATCATTCAATTACAAGGAAGAACTCACTCAAAAACTGATTAATTCTTATATTAAAAACCCTGCCTGGTTCTATCTATCTAATCTATCTATTGATCACACATACAGGCCACACCAATAGACCTAGAGGGCTGAAAATTTAAACATTTACTCGTGATTATGTCTAGAAAAAAGGGTTTTTTGTTTCTTGAAAATCACACCCCCCCCAAAAAAAAAGATTTTAATGGGGTTCAATTTACAATGTAAGTTCATGCTAAATTGATCCCTTAGTTTGTGTCTGGCAGCATTCATGCTTGGTTTTTTAAAAATTCTAACTTCTTAGTGATAACTGCCCAACAAAAGGCGAGTGAAGTAACTTATTCATTGATCATCCCTTTTTCCAATTTATTTAATTGATCACCCCAAACAGCCAAAAGACGTTGGTTTCTATTGAGTGACTAACCAGACCTGTTCCTTGTTGCAGGATTTTATTTCATTTCTCCGAAAATGCAACAACACCCTAATATTTTCTCAGAATAGTAGTGAGATAATTTTATTATACACAAACTTGATCTAAAAAGACACTATTACTAGCAGGTTTCCATATTTAAAGATAGTGAAATAAGGATATTGTGATGACTTGGGCTTCAAAGTCAAACAAGATATATAAAAGACAACCTACCTTCTTTTTTTTTTCTATGTAGAAACACAAGGTGATCAGACAGTTCATCTGTTTCTTCTTAAATATTAGCTGATCTTTAGATATGGCCTGATTTAGGAGACACCAAATAGGTGTGGCCAGTCTTGTCCACGAGTTGACTCTGACTCGTAATTTTACCTAAAGGCGCTGCAAACTTGAGATGCTGAGGTTGATTCCAAGGTCAACTGTCTAGACAAGCAGGAAGGTAACATGCATATTTAAATATGTATATACACAGGTGTATGTCTATGCAAATATATTATGTGTATGTCAATAGAGATATATTTAAATATGTATATAAATGTATTCTTCATTCAGAAAAACACTAATACCTTATAAATCAATCTTTATTATTATTGGATGAAGTATTATAATACACCACTTTTTATTAAATTTGATTAGTTTTTACCTTCATCCTAATTTTAGTTCTTTTTATACAACTTATTAATTCAGGCCACTGTTTCTATGGCAACAAATAACAGCGCAATCGGAAATAAAGAGTAAGCCTTCGGTGAGAATCAAACTCACAACCTCATTGCCAGAGTTTATGCCTAGCTGCTTTTACCAATCGGCCACAAAGACTTCATGGATTAGCAGAAGCAGATTTACACTTATAAACTCACTTCCTACAACCAACTCTCTGTGCCATATTTATGTTGTTTTACATATGAGACCTATAAATTTTATAAATCAATCTTTATTATTATTGGATGAAGTATTGTAACACACCACTAAGTTGTATAAAAAATGATGACTAATACCTTAGTTTTTCACCGACCTTGAAAATGGTTAGTTGTTTAGCAGAAAGTGTTAGGTCTCCTAAGACTTTTGGACAATTCTTCCACTCAATAAAGTCAAGCATGCGCTCTCTTGTGTGGAAACAAGAAAAGAATTAACAAGATGTTCCTTGTCCGTCATTTTCAATCAGAAATGCATTAATGAAGGATTGCTGCCTAAGTATACATTATTCAAATGTATTTTTATATATAAAAAGATTTACATTTTGGCAGGAGACTGATGTAAAAGAGGATGCTATCTTTCACAGGCACTTGTTGGCAAACAACCACATTCTTACAGCCCCCACGGCTTCTTTCTAAATTGTCCTCATTGATAGAATTAAGGTATGATATATACAGTAATACCTTGTTAAGTACTCTAGATATGTTCCTAAGAAATGTAGGGTCGTTAATATATATTGTAATTGCTGTATCTATATCAAGTGACACTCTTGAGACTTACTGTTTCAAAGACTTCCGGACATGGCGTCTCATTAACAAACTACATATCAAGTCTGATCTGTTGTTAATCTTTAGTCATCGTGTAACATCCTGATTCTATTCTGACTGATATTAGAAGTTAGCTTGGATTAATTACATGTCTACTTGTTTGATGTAACTCAGGACTTTGGTAAGATCCAACCATTCTCTATTAAGTGATCTTCTTTATTTGCCTTCCCATGATGGCAAATTTGACACAAGGTCATTTTTATGGTGGGGTCCTGCACGCAAACAGGGGGGCAGAGAGTGTTCCCCAAGTCCATGCAACTGATGTCATGCAGAAATTGGGGCCACGCTGGTCGTTGGTCACAGGATGAATCCTGTTCAAACTCTCAGGACAAATCCTGAGCATGCTGGACAAAGATCCTGGGACAAATCCCGGCCATGTGTGATCAACCTCGTGGCCAGAAGGCCTCGATATCCTGTGCAACCTCTCAGAACAAATCCAGAGCATGTGACAAGGATCCCAGGATGAATCCTGGGCAGTGCTGATCCAAACTTCAAAGCCATGAAGGATTCGAAGAATAGATACTATACTTTGATCTAAGCCAAATTCTCTATCAAGTGATATATACAACAATTATAACATAGCATAAATAAAGATTGTGGCTGCAATCACTTTAAAATATATGATGTTGTTGAGCCTCAACAAGATGAAATGCATTTGTGCTGTGTATCTCATCAGGTAGCTACTTTCCAGAGCTGGTGAAATATCACTTGGTGTTGATATATATTGATGATAAATTATTGTATGTGTATGTGTTTATTATCACACACATGACACATTAACCAAAATGTACAGTATACAGTTGTTTTTGGCGCCTGTCCATGTTGCTGTCTTTTATCATAATTTATTTTGGAAAGTTAACATTAGTAAATTTATTATAAAAAACATTTGAAAAAAAGAGCACTATACCGAATCAGCACTAAATGGGGTTGCACTAAGCAGGGTATTATTTTAACATTTTTTTAGATATTAAGATTGGCTTAGTATGGCACCATGCCAATTTGGGGGAAATGAGGTAGAAAGACTGTGTTGCACCAATATTTAAGCAGTGAAGGCCTACCTACCCTGCCTCCCTTGAAAATCAGCCAGCCGTGAAGCAATGGAAGCTGTCAACATGAAAGAGTGGACTGTCATGATCATGCCAGAACTCTTGGCACAGCCTGCCTATAGACTGGCATGGATGAAGATCTCAGCTTCTTCTGCCCACAGGTCCAGGCCTGGGCAGAGGGGGTAGGTGGGCCAGCTGGCATGGGCCTACAATAAAATGTGTATTTGGTCTACATACTTGATACTCAAAGCAAAAGCTGTGGATGTATTAATAAAGGGGGGATCAGTTTGTCCCTAAATACCAATAGAAAACTGGGAAAAGAAAAATTATTTTTGCATTCTTAAAATTAACCACTCCCAATCTTTTTCAACCAGGTCTTATTCACAACACAATTACTCATTTTAACCAAACTCTTCAATGTATA
This sequence comes from Architeuthis dux, assembly GCA_006491835.1. Taxonomy (NCBI): domain Eukaryota; kingdom Metazoa; phylum Mollusca; class Cephalopoda; order Oegopsida; family Architeuthidae; genus Architeuthis; species Architeuthis dux. The sequence goes on along the minus strand of VCCN01000819.1, from coordinate 4,102,484 downwards.
CTAACAGTTCCATTCAAATGAAGATGGCGGAGTTAAGTGATTTGCATAAATTTTAATTTCTATCACCTATAACTTTTAAAAGAAATA
>VCCN01000819.1:4081369-4094249 GCA_006491835.1 Architeuthis dux | reverse complement strand
TAAAAATTCCACTGGATTATTTTCATTTGATGTATTACCTTATATAAGGTTCCGAGATATGATTACTTAAAAAACATTTTTTCAACTGACTACATTACTTTTTATGCATTCATAAAACACAACATTTGGGGTTTTTACTGTAATGGTCCTATGTTTTGATCACCAGAAAAGTATTTAATGCTTTTAAACTCTGTTTCAATGTTTTACACAAGGCAATACATCAACTGAATATAATCCAGTGGAATTTTTATTTTAACACCCTTAGTTCAGTTTCTACGGCTGGCCAAACATTTCCCCTCATTTTGAAGGACTCATAACTCCTAAATCACATAGAATATAGGTAAAATGAAGAAATGGCTTCGTTGGGTGAAAAACTACAGGGGGACCAAATCTCAGCTGGATATATTCTTAAATAGCATAGTTATGAAGTGACAAATTTGACAAATCATGCTTGTGGCTCACGACATGTAAATCTAAGCAAATTTCAATTTGTCATAACTTCTGATCCGATGGTACAATCAAACTGAAATTTTCAGGGTTGAATTTTCTCTAGAAAAGGTATCCCCTACTGGAATTCCATCGAAATCAAAGATGGTGGTCATGGGGTCATTAGGTGATTTGATCTAGAATGACCCATATATATTAAGCATAAAAGTATCCACTAATAAACACAAAGATATATAAAAAAACAGTGTAATTGTAGTGCAAAATACTGGTGTTGTGAGCCATTGATAGTAAGTTTGCTCTTTACAGCAGTGATTCCCAAACTGTGTGCCACAGCTCCCCAGTGCACCATGGTTAGATGCCAGGGGTGTCACAGGATATTCAGAAATTTTAATAATTCCAGGCAATTGCAATTCAATGCACTGATGAATGGTCACTATGATAGGAAGCAACATTTAACTAGCACATCACAAATAACTCAGTCCATCTAGTGTTAAACTTTGTTAACAAAACTAGATGGCGCTCGAGCAATAGACAAGGTTTACATTCTGGATTGTTCTAAAACTGATGGACATTCTCGGTACATAGGGTGACTGTCTCCAGTTTGATTCCAAGATTTGAGAAACTGTGTTGAACAACACTCACCCATCCCACTAGTAATTATGACTATTAAGAGAGGAAAAAAATATGACTTTTTTATCTAACTAAACTAACCAAACCACATGAACATAAATGCAATTGTTCAGTATTTTCTGACTTAGGATGTCGTAAAAAAAATATCTATACTCTAAGGGTGCCATGATAAAAAAGTTTACAGAATGCACCATAAATGTGGCTTTGTGTATGTAATGAAATACACTCTGGTTGTGTGTGTTGGCACATTTTTGGAGATAATAATTTGTATGTGACCAAAACGCCATATCATATTACCGGGGCTAAAAAATAGGCTCGACCAACCAGAGTGGTTTAAGGCTGGTCGTGATTTTTAAAAAGTGGCAGTTTAGTGTTAGTTAGGATCTGACATACAGGTTTTTACAATCTTCTCTAGAAAAAAGAAAATCTGCATTTGCTTTGTAAACAAGGATGAGTAAATAATTAAATATATGAATGTGTCTGTGTACATATATAAGTGCATATATTTATCTCTGTAGATGTGTGTGTGTGTATACATTTTCCAGTCTATTAACCGTTAGGCCACACCATAGCCTCAAAGTGAACTCTTAACTAAGATATTTTCTGATTTTTCAATTCATCACAATTTGTTGATGTAACTTGAAGATACACACAAAAAAACTTTGGCCATTTGGCGTGTCTTCAAGTGCATCACTTTGTAACTTGCTGATCCCTCTCCCAACTTTTTATGCAAGAGATACCAAGACCAGTGTCGTTGGCAGGGAAATACAAAAGAAATTGCCATGAAGTTGGTTAATTTCTCTGTCTGCTAGTCAACAGGAAATAAATATCAACACAATGAATGCTGGTATTTGCAGTTTCTTTTTAATTTTATTTTTTGCTGTGGATACAATCATCAAAAGATATCTAAGAAAAAGAAATTTAACAAATGAATTGCTTAAGAAAAACAAGAGAAAGCGAATTCTGTCTGCTCTAGTGTTCATAGGTCTTAGCACCTTGCATATCCCAAATCATGCCAGCAAATTGTCAATAATATGGTATTTCACCTGATGCATCCCAACTCTCCCTTAGTTGGTGGCAATGCCTGGGACTGGTGTCAGTTGTAATCAGGGATGGAATTGTGACAAATATCAATTGTTTTCACATACAAGCAGACAAAATGGTGAAAATTGTTCTAACACTTGACAAAAACACATAAGCTGCTGCCCTCCCCCAGGCGGCAAGCCAAATCAACAACAAAACTAAAAATGAGTGTGCAGAATACCTTTGGTTTAGCTGCTGTATAATCTTATCTCACCTCCAGTAGGGAGGCAGATTTTAGTTCCATCACACCCACCAATGCTCCAGTGAGGATGAAGGAGGGGGCACACCCACACCTACACTCATAAAAACAACTCCATCATTTCTGCCCTGATCTTGCTCTTCTCATATGATCACTGATATCACTGTCATCTTTTCATCTTTGTTTTCAGTCAACACTCCTTCTCTGCCTCTCCTCCTCCTCCTCATCATTATCATCATCATCATCAGTTTTATCGGGGACATACATTTAGAACATTTATTTTAGTATGAAAAAAAGGATACAAATTGTATATACAAGCACACATCATGACAATCATATTTACTCAATATCTAGGACCGTAAACATTTGCGGTGGTGTAATAAACATCATAACTCTTCTTAAAATCATTTACCTCTGTTGATAGCACTACATATTCCGGTAATCTATTCCAAAGTCCCACGCTAAAAAAGAATTTTCTGATATTTATTCTACTTCTATTTACTTCTACCATATATGTATGGCCTCTCAGTCTCTTGTACTCCCTTCTAGTAAAAAATACATTAGGATCTATTAATTTTAAACCACACATACTCTTAAACATTTCTGTATTTATTATGATACCAAGATCCTTTTCATCATTTACAATATTTAGTATATTTTTGTTCATGCAGTAATTGTAATATGGATTTCTATTTCCTACATGTAACACTATTACATTTATCATCATTAAAAGCTAATAACTATTCTCTTGCCCATAACATTAATTTATATAGGTCCTCCTGTACTCTTACTTGGTCAACCGGCGACAAGATTGGATGGTACAATTTGGTATCATCTGCAAAAATTCTACATTTTATAGATATTGTATCTGGTAAATCATTAATAAATAAATAAAAATAGTACTGGTTCAAGCACTGACCCCTGTGACACACCACTACTGTCACACCTCTTGTCAGATTTAGAACCATTCACACAGACTCTGTTTCCTACCCTGTAGAAAGTCTTCCAGCCAACAATTTAATTTACCAGCTATGCCACATCTTTGCAGTTTGTAAATGAATCTACAATGAGGAACTGAAGCAAAGGCTTTTTTGAAATCTAGGTATAATGCAATCAAAAGGAACACCCTCATCATACAATTTTGTCCACTCTTCAAGTGTGGTAAGCAGATTCATTAGACAGGATCTTCCTCCTCTAAATCCATTATATACCATTATTCTTGATGAATTTAACAATTCCTTTCTTTACAAGTTTCTCACAATACCAGATACATAGATATGAATAGATATAGATGTGAATAAACTTGGATGGATAAATAGAGAGAGATGAAGATTGTCATGACTTTACCCCTCCTAGTTTCCTCATTCACCATCAGTAGTAAGTAATCTTAGTAATCAGTTTTTCTCCCTGTTTAATCTAAATCGTAGGCTCCTATGTCACCTCACCTCTCTTGGGATGGGTGGATCTGGTTCTTAACAACAAATATAATATATTCTTGGTTGGAGAAGGTAGGGAACCAGGCACAGAGATGAGAAAAGTAAAAGGGAGTTAAGAGTGAAAGAAAGTGACATCTGGTAAACATCTTTCATGGAAAAACCTGTGGAACCAATACAAAGCTATCACTTTTTTGTTAAGAGTGTGAAATGCTAGGCTACTACACTCTCATAAGATAAACAGAATTCTTGTCTGAAATTCAGAGATCTTAATAGGTTGAGGTTTCTTCCCATCCTCAATACATTAACTTTTTTTTCTTCTGAATTTCTGAGATTATCATTTATTATACACTGATTTACTTGCACTAGTGTTCTCATCTTGGTTGTTATAGTCACAACGTTTCAACGTGTGTGTGTATTTGCACTAACTGTGGGTGCTTTATTGGAGAACTGTTTTCCTCAGATGGTTGTATAGATAAGACAGATATTCCTAGCAAAATCAAGATTAACCCATTAACTGCAAATGACGGGGAATTTCTGTCATTGCACTTCTATGGCTAACTCAATAAAGTCTTAGTTTCATTGTGATTGATAGCAACTCAGTTCTTTCTGTGAGTCAGGCCTTTATCTTGCAACTCTTCACCACTTTCCACTGTTAATGGGTTAATATCATGCTGAAGAATTTGGGTTTTGGCTCTGGGTCTGAAAGTAATTTGGCAAGATTTCAAAAGTAGAAATCTTTTTGTGTAAATCTGCCTTTGACATTTAATGGTTATGATTTTAAGAAAATGTAACAGAACAGCTGTTCAAGACAGTGACATTGTATTATTGCTGTGGAAGAAAATAATTTTGAGTTTTTATTCTTGAAGAAAGACGTCCATCTACAAAATGTCCATGAAAAGAGGGTCATCTACAAGGTGTCCCTGAAAACCTTCATTACAAAGGATTAATATGGAGGATAGTGATGTCTACTTTTGTCAAACTCCAGTCCATTGGAGTTGACTTTATTTTCCCCCTGTAGCAAGAACAACAAGAATAATCCTCACCTAATTCAGTTTATCTATCACATAAAGTTAAACCAAACTGATATATAAAATTAACATTTCCCTACCATGATTTGAAATCATAACCAAGTGATTGCCAGCCGACTATTATCAACTGAGCTAAACTGACATGCCTTATATATTTACAAATTTATTTATTATATATACAATACAAAAATCATCTTCAGTCGGAATAGAAGTAGGAGTGGAGTTTGACCCTGCAGTATCCCAGCTTGTTTATGTTGTGTTGCTTTTGATTGGTTATACAGCAAATAGGTGCGCTGTTTGAGTTTGTGCTATGGTTTATACATTATCTTCTGCTTTGTATGATATCGCCCACTTTAAGAAGCATCGAGTTTTACTTTGAAATTCCTTTTTTAATTTGAAGTTCAATGCTAAGCTAAAAAGGTGTAGTTTACCCAACTATCAAAAAATGACGGAAGTATTTAAATAATTTTGCAATTGCATAGTACTTAACAAAAATATCAAAAACATTATGTTGCTCTGCATTTTCTTGTTTATGTTCAACCAGAATGAACCTAAACGTTTTAATGCATTTGCAAGATAAAATAAATTTATTATTTATTTAAATTTTGCAGTCATTTTTTTGATGGCATGGGTAAACTAGTATATGTTCACTGGGTTGAAGCCTTTACACTTCTATTTTTGCATTAACTTTGTCTTGCTTTTTGTATTTATCTGCCACACCCAAATCCACACCCGTGCCAACCTCCTCCTTCCTAGATCACTGTCCCAGATGGCTCACCTCTGTGCTTCATTCTACCAAAACACCCCAGATTACCAGCCAAAAATAGTTTATCCTACCAGCTCATCAGCAGAAAATAATCAACTTTTACATCTTGTATAATTCTTTGCTGTAGAGTTGCTTTTAACTTTGAATTAAAGTTTCCAGCTGAAAGTCAGGTGAACTTTTTTCTTCTTTTAGAAGCCAATGATATCAAAATCCAAGGTTTATTGGCTTCTAAAATCCTCCTAAGTGATAAGAAAATCCTTTACACAGACTGAAAATAGATTGCTTCACATCTATCGAGTATTTTCAAAATCAATTCAAATCTTCCACAAGCAAACATTGGGCTTTGAATCCAAACACCATGATCACTGATGGAAATCGGTTTTAGGAACTAGGTATATGGTAAGGCTTGGTTTTGGGAACTAAGTATAAGGTAATCTCTTCATTTGTAGACATTGAACATACAAAAAGCCTAGAAATTGAGAAGTAGGTATATGCTGTATCCCTACATAACCAGCCCATTTCCATCCCTGACCATGACGTGCTTCACCATGAAAGACTTCCCCCAACTCCCTCTTCTTCTATAGAACTTAGAATTTTCTGAATAAAATATATTGAATCTTTTACTTATAGAAATAAGGGTTCAATTCCTACGATATGCTCTAAAAACATTGGTAGTTTCAGAAAAAGAAATTAGTATTAATGTGTTTACTATTATTCTATGGAATGTTGCTAGCTAAATAAAAAGCTATAGGGCTGAAATCAGCAGTTTCTGGAATTGTCAACAGGGGTACATAAGGACCTCCCTACTTTTCTGTTGTGAACATGGTTTATCATCTTGGCCTTGAACACTCATTTATGATTCATATCCTCTGCTATTATCAATTTGTTTGTATACTTGTAAAATGCATGTTATTTAGGGATGCATTTGGGAAATAGAAGCATTATAATCTGACAATTTGCAGACTTTTTATAATCTGAAAAAATATTAAATATCATGAACAAGGATATCACATAAATTGACTGTTTGTTAACCCCACCTACCCAAACAAACAAACAAAAAAACATCATGAATCTAATTTTTAATAACATAACAAGGTAATTCCTTTTGTATAGTATTCTGTAATCTATACCAGTGGTTCTCAAACTGTGAGCCATGGCACAATAGTGTGCCGCAACTGTCTCCCAACTGCGCCATGTACATTTTTCCATATATGCAAACATGTTTTCAAGCCTTGAACGTGTCCAATACGGATATTATGTCTGTCTTGCTTCAGCCACAGAGCTGCCAGTCTAGTGGTTTTATCACTAGATTTTGTGAGATCTCAACTCGAAGTTGGAAGAGGTATATGTATTCACTCGTGTCTGTCCACACAATATCTCCAAAAGTTCTCCATGAATTTCAATGACATTTTCTGGAAGAGTGGGCGATGGGCTAAGGAAGAATTGATTAAATTTTGGGGCAGATTCAGAAATTTTTTTCGATTGAGATATTTTTTTCATATATTGTGACAATAGTCCCAAAATTGAGAAATCAGAACTTACAGCTATCCCACCATCATTGTAGCTATGTGTAACGAAATGCACTCTGTGTTTGTGTATTCGTGCATGTGACAAAAAGCCCACATCTTATTACTAGGGATATGAATGTGTGTTAAACTGCGTAAGTGACAAAATGGACATATTGTATTACTGGTGGCCGTTTAAAGGGGCCCATATTTGAAAATAGAAAGGAGATCTGAAGCGGTTAGCAACAGATCGCACAATGAGGCCCCCTGCCCGTGAGGGAGGAGAGAGCCGGTTAGAAGCAGTTAACAGTTTTAGATTTGAATCCGACAGCGACAGGTCAGAGGTGAGGTAGTTCGCTCTCTCACCCGGACGGTTGAAAGTAGGAGGAAGAACCCTTGATTTTCTTAGTAGTAATTCAGAAAAGTGACCAACTCATTTAGAAAACTAAATGAAACAGAATTCCATACCTCGAAGTAACCCACGAACTGGCCCAGAAAAGAATCTATATCGACAGAAATAAAACCACAGATTTCCAATTGAATATCCTTGAATTTTGTCGTCTTTTCTCTCCACTCACGTGGGAGAGCCTTTTCTCTGAAATTAATTTCCCTCCACAGAAAGTTCAACTCCCATCAACAGACCCAGAACAAGACGTCGTTGTCATCATCAGCATCATTATCTTCTCTCTCATCATCCCTCTCGTATCGACATGAAGAAATGCAGCTCAGCATTATCCAACATATGTGTGAACTGATTTTCATTCAGTTTTTAGTTAGTGTATGGTATTGGCAGAAGTATGCACTCTGAGTACTTTATAGTTTTTCATGCCCATATCTAATTTTTTCTATAGATGGAGACATTGTTCACACTTAATGTCTGCAGTTAATGCTTGCCTCTTTTAGTCGCCTTATCTCCTCATCCACACTCTGACTGCTCTTAAAAATTCTTCCGATGGAATCAAAGTCTAAAAAACAAACCAAATAAGCGTCAAAGGATGGCCATCTAGTTTGGCTTTCTGCATTCCTGGCACTATGATGCAAATCACCAACATAATGTAGTGATCGCTTCAATAGTGTATTGATTATTAGAATATTGATTTCCATATCAGTGATGTTACAAATAATCAGCTATAACCAGAAAGCTTCACCTGAGACCCACGACTCATTGGTTTCATTCGAAATTCAATAAGCACAATAATGGACAGAGTTGAGGTGGGGCTTTGAGGAAAGGGTCTGTCAGAGGAAGTTTTAGGGGTGAGACAAATAAAAATGCTCTTTGCTATAATCAATACCGTAACTATAGCAACCATTCAAGTGAGAAACCTCCATGACTAAATGGCATTTGGACACTTAAATGCTTTCAACTATTTTTTTTCTTCCCCCTGTAGTTTCTTTGTAGAGCATAGGGCTGTATTGCAGTTTGAGTAGCAAGTAGGTTTTACGGGATGGTGTTGCTAACCCTGCATCCAAGATGGACTGCCTTACAGGGGTGAAGGACTCCAACTGCCCTGTTATTTACCCATAGCTGGGAGGGAGAAGTGGATTTATTCCTTTCCCAAGGGCATTAGCACAAAGTGAACATAAGCAGCCTTGGCCAAAACTCGAACTAGGACAGTGCCCATTCCAAAGGTGCATGTTTGGAAGGGGCAGGACTTTATGGCCTGGGGAGCAGCCTGCCATAATTGTCATGTAGAATAATTTTCTGTCCGCCATACAAAACTATGGCTTCGAAGGTATTTCGGTTACTTCTCTTCAGTGTTGTCGATCTAGATGTTTTATATCTTAATTTAGATAATTCTAAAGAGCAGAAGTCGAGGGAGATTATTTTTAAAAACTAAGAAGAAAGATCTATAATCTTTAATATTTTATTTATTTTTATTAGATTTCTTGAGAACCGCTGATCTAAAAAACTTCAAACTTGTGTGCTGACTAATATATCTGGCAAATGTCAACTCACACACACATTACTTCAATTGTAGTGAGATATAAACTTAAATAAGTAAACCTGAAGGTGTTCGCTTACATAAAATATCAATGTGATACTTGTTATAAGCTAAATGTTACTGTGACATTTCATCCGTAGTGACATCAACACAATAGTAAGTCTTTATCTCTTTATCATTCTAAATGCTTTTCCTGTTTTATGCCAGTTAGTTGCAGTGAATATGTTTGTGAGTTAAAGGAAAAGAAACAAAGATAGAAAAAAATGTCTCTGTAAAAATGGTAACATTCTTATGGCAAGCAGCCAAGAATTCTTTCTTCCCTGGAATTCTCAGATGAAGAATTCAGTTGACATTAGAAATGCAGAAAAAGCATGAGGGGGATATGCAGGTTGTCATTTAAACCCACCACTACACTTTGGTTATTCTGAAATTTTTCTTTATCTCTTTCGTGGTCACCTAACGCAATAACTATTAGGTTATTTTCTATAGTTTTTGAGAAGGGTCATTAAGAATTCAAATAGTTCTTCAGACGATTGAACTCCTTGTTGTTTGTGTTGTTAACACAACGTTTTGGATGATCCATTCTTCAGCCTTCTTCAGGTGTAATATCTGAATGTGATGGGGTAAACATAAGTTTTTAACTTCAAAGGAGGCAACTCTTATAACGTAGGATTCTGGTGTTTCTTTATCCTTGCCTTGTCGGGTTTGGGTTTGTTGAGTAGCGGAAGCTACATCGAGTTTAACTCTGCACTTGTCTGACTAATACATTCAGTCGACATGTTGATATGTGCTGGCTCTTTGATTTTTGTTTTGTTTCCAACAGCGTTCTCTGTCAATAATCTGGACTTCCTTCCAGAGATGTCTGTAGAGAAAAAGGAGACCAATTTCCTCTCTGGGAAGAAGTCCTGATGTAGCATAATCAGTTGTTATTAACATGCATACATATAATTACAGATGCAGGGATGTACAAAAAGGATGAAATAAGTTTTGTTTATAAAGTATGTGTTTATTTTTGTCGCTCGTCCCATGTAAGCCAAATACAGTCACATACACCATAGCAGTTTCCAAAACACAACATCATTTTGTCCCCTGAGAGGAAATAGGTGTTTAACTTACAGAGTGTGTACGGAAAGAGAGAAAGGCTAAGAAAACCTAAGTCGATTTAGCTATGCTTAATTAAGCATGCACACATCTCTGACACCAGCGGCCAGGAGAACACCTGGCTTCACTACCGCTCGCTAATTCTCTCTGTCTCTTGTTTCAAGATTATGGCCACATTTATATCTGTCATCCATATATCTTTCTTTGTCTCTCTTCGTCTCTTCATTCTTTCTTTATCCCTTTCTTTCTTGTTCACTTCAGTTAATTTTACTTATCTTTATATTTGTCTTTGATCAAACTTTCTTGCATCGTCCATCCATGCAGCATAGGGTCAAAATCCTTAATGTGTTTTCGAATGTCATTCACAAGATTATAATCTAACTTGCGGCTACTAATGACTAAAACATGGTGTCAACCTGGTATCCTATCCTATCCTCACACTGTGATCGGTTATTTGATCTCTGACATGAAGAAGCACCCTCTGACACAAAGATGCGCCCTAGAGCCTGGGGAACAAATAAAAGTTAATTACTAATTTCCTTTCCTCATTATAGACACTAAATAAACCTAATTAAGTCACCCGTACCCGTTATAATATTACAGATTATTGGACCCTAATATGTTAAATATCAATTTTCTCAGCTGTATCATGTTGGATTGATATTGATACTTGGTCCAAATCTTCAGGTGAACCATCCTCATCTTCCTCTTCCTCCTCCTCTTCTCTCAGCCGTATCATGTTGGATTGATATGAAACTTAGTCAAGACCTTCAGGTGAACCATCCTCATCTTCTTCTTCCTCCTCCTCCTCCTTGCTACAACTACCACAACTAGTAGTGCTAAATATAAATTTTCTCAGCCGAATCATGTTGGATTGATATGAAACTTAGTCCAGACCTTTGGGTGAACGATCCTCATCTTCTTCCTCCTCCTCCTACCTACTACCTACTACTACTACTACTACCACAGATAGTGGACTCATGATTGAACTTATGATTCTTATGTTTATACATCTTAATTTATTTGTGTGTTTGTTAAACGGGGAGATAGGAAGCTTGGAATAACTGAAGAATTCACCATTCCAAAGAAACTTTTGTAAACATCTGGCATTTTGTATCTAGTAAGATCAAAAAGAATTAAGTTTACCCAAAGTTTATCAAAGAAAATATTTCATTGAAAATTCACTCTAATGAGTGAATTTTCAATGAAATATTTTCTTTGATAAACTTTGTAAACGTAGGAAAACAAAACATGAATTGGGCATTTAAAAAGAAATCCTCAGCCACCTGAGAAAGAGAACATAAATAAATTCTTGATGTGTATAAGAGAGAATGTATGAAAGCTAAGGTTTCTTTCATAAATTATGTGAACCACATAAGAAAAGAGGAAGATATTTGGTGCTGGTTTAATAATGTGTCTTGTGAAATATGGTCTGGTATTAATCAGCAATTACATCTCTGGTTGTGAAGTCATGAACATACAAACTGGAATTAAGACGAACATAGCTGTCTAGGAAACATAGATCAAAACTGAAACCTTGTATTACATGTTAAATAAACACATCTCATCTACTTGTCTATAAATCTTGTACAAATACATGTTGACCCAAAAGTCATGAAAGCATTTGAAAATCTAATAATTTATTGTTGATTTTATTAGAAATCCTCAACCAAAACTGTCAAATTTGGTTTCTTCAGTTTTTAAGCTGGTATCACGCATACAAGCCAATGGAGTTAGAGGGCTGAAAATTTAAATATTTACTGCTTATGTCTTTTTTAACCCCCCACCCCCTAAATAGTGTCCTCATCTTGGTTGTTATAGTCAATGAGTCAGCTTCAGGTGTCTGTCGTATTTGGTAACTTTTTTGGAATTTCGAACTGAACACTTTATTCAATCCATGGGGTAGATTCTTCTCATTCTGCTGTCCATGCTAGAAGATATCTCATATCAGTTAATTTTTCCTAGTGATGTCGCTTGTCTGCCTCTTCCACTGAACCAGAATACATGAACTTTTACACTACCTGACCTAGGTATTGATCTCACAACTACCAGGCAGATTACTAGATACGCTGAAGAAGGCAGGAGAGTTCGATGATCAAAACATTGTGACTATAATAACCAAGATGATGACAGTGCGAGTAAATCAGTTTATGATAATTCCTCAAATCAGTGAAATTGCCTAATTGGTGAAATCTACTTATTTCACCAATTAGGCAATTTCACCAATTCAGCGTACCATATATATGACAAATGTTCTTATTTCTGACCACTGTGATGACCTTTTCAGACAATAGACAAACTTCTTGATTTCTTATGTCAGTAAAATTAAATCCTTACAGACAATCAATATTTTTTTCTTTTCAGTTTTTAATGAAACATTCTTAGTAGCATTTTACAATGTAAGTAAAACAATTTAATATGTAAGGCAAATTCTGCATAGAAGTTGCAAACAATACCAAAGCAACATACTATCATTATTTTTTAATTGATTTCCCAGCAGAAGCTTTCATAAAATTCATCGTCATTTTAAAAGAATAAACCTTAATATTTTTGTTGCTTTTTATTGAAAAACAAAAATTAAGATGAAGGTAAAATGAATGCATGAACATGAAAAAAATGTTAATAATGTTTTACAATACTTCATCTACTAAAAATAAATTAACTTTTGTTGTTAGCCAATCCCCCATGTCAAATGTTACCAAGAATGCTGCTGTTTTAGGGAAAAGTCCAATAGTCAGCAGG
>VCCN01000819.1:4065022-4078325 GCA_006491835.1 Architeuthis dux | reverse complement strand
AACAATAGTATCAGTAATAATGTTGACATTTTAGATTTTCAAAATTGCAACTGTAAATTAAATAATTTGCACTATCTTGGCTTCTAGTCAACCTAGAAAATTAAGTATGCTAATCCTATGTTTTCTGGGTGAAGGAATCTGATAATGGCCTCAAAATAGTGCTATGGATTATAGAGAAGCAACAAACAAAGGTAATTGAAAACCATTATCTTTACATTTGTGATATAACTTTATTACATGTTGCAAGTCCTTTGAAGTTATAGGTATGGATTGATAAAACAAGAAAGCAGCCTTGTTAGTTATTAGGTTGAACAATAATTTCTATAAACAGGATCTACTAGGCCTATATCATTCAGGAATATGCTTTTACAGATCTTTATCACTGTCCTGAGTGTCATTTTTGGCATTACAGTCTGCGTCATTTTCGCAGTCACTTCCACACAAAAGTCTGTACAAGCCAAGTTGTGTCTCCTGCTGGGTTGTGCAATCGGCTTTACACTGACACCTGACCAATTCTACAATGGCTTGTAGGGCAGGTGAAACCTTTGTGGTGGTAGGTAAGTATCTCACCATTTAAGTGGATCGAACATACAGTAACACATTGCCCTATTCTGTACATGCACACGTTCAATGTGCTCCTCAAGCGCACCAACTGTATGAGGCAACTTTCTGCTTTCTGCCAGCTGTTTGCAAAACAGATGCCACATTAGGTCAAGCATACAAAGTTGGCCAATGCACCCATCACATCCTGTGTTAGGTCGTCTTCCTCTGTCAGTTTCATTAGTGCTGAGATTACGTTCCTGTCAACTTTCCTATACTGTTAAAACCACTTAGTTTTGCCTGCTCCAGTGAATGCATGGAATACCCATAACGCTGCTGCCTTGTCTCATCCCAGCACAATCCAGATTGGCTCAATTTCTAAATTACCTGATACCATCAATATCACAGAGTGTGTGCAAAGCTTGTCATAGTGTGCAATAGCCAGAACCAAGACATCAGTATTAGGCTGAAGACCATCCATGCTTCAGGACAGCACTGTGATGCAGCTGCTGCTAAGCAAATCATCAATGTATCAGCCTCCTCATGGTCGTTATCTTCAAACTGCATGTTGCGGTTGCTTCTTGTGCAGCCTGATGTTGATGATCTGGTACTGAATGGGTTGTTTGCCTTGTCGTTTCTCCATTATTGTCTTTTTCAATTAGTTCAATTTATATATGTCAAAGACCAGAATAACCTTGTCGAAATCTGCTGTCAACACCAGGAGCTTGTCATTGAAGTGTTGGCCAAGATCTTTCTCTACTGATTGTGCTGGGTTTCTTTGCCATCTGTTGAATGAACACCATTCCATCGACAATGGAAATCTTTGGTCTCTCAGGATGTGATGAAGATGTTTCTGCTTCACCAACATGATCCTCAGATGCTGGTGTTTGTGCATTTTGATGGTTTTCATCAGTTTTTTTTCCAGCTTTTTCAGGCAATGTATGAGCTTCAACTTATCAGTACATGGATGGATGGTTCCATCTGGGCCAAACAATGCCAATGAGTCAGCGTAAACTCGTAGTTACTGGCTGCATTCTTCTGATCTGGCAAGAACCATAGAGTTCTTTTGTTTCTTTTAGATTGACCAATTGGTTGTGGACCTTAACAGTTTGCTTCTTGTTTCCTGACAAAAAACATGGGGTAGTTATGCTTTTTCCACAGTCTCATGTCTCCATTGATGCGTCAGCAATATACTATTCATAGAGTTTCATAGAGAAAGATGAAGAATTTGGATGTTATAATGAAATTCATGCATCCTTGTAGCCCAGTGCAATCACTACATTGACCTCTTAAGGATGATATTTTTGGGTCCCAATGTAAAATTGACACACAAGTACAGTATCAAGAAGACAATATAACCTGTCAATATGTTAATATATCATATACAAAGAAAGAAACTCTATTAGCTTTCTTTGATCAGTAGTGGAACACTCCCGTTTTGGGAGTCCTCTTTCTGATATTTTACTGTTCAAATAAGTTAGTGGTTTTGGCATCCTAGCATGTAGACATCTGTGTTGGTGTGTTATGTGATCCAAGTTTAAATAATATAGGTAAATGAAATAATGTGGAAATTCCTCAATTTGTATTAAATGCAAGTACAATTGTGTTAATTATTGTGGTAATCTCATTCTAAGTTTCAGATGATGTTTATGTTAATGTAATCCCTGGGTTGGCGGAGCCCAGTTTTGAAACCACAGATAGGTAAATGAAATAATGTGGAAAGTCTTCAATTTACATTAAATGCATGTGCACTAGTGTTAATTATGTTCTAGAAGGCCCAACTAAGTTTCAGATTATGTTTATGTACCAAAATATTTCATATTGGGCATTCTCAGAAAACCATAAAGTTGAATGTTTGACTGTTCCGAGCGGGAAAATGACGAAAGTTTAAATGTTATTATTCTAGGATCTATCCATTTCTTGTACCATTTCCAAACCTTGTAATTTGTTCAACAGAAGCATCTAGTTTCAGAAAACATAATAATCTTTGTTATAAGTTTGTAGGTTGTTGATTATTACCTAGGAACAAAGTTTCAAGCAAATCCCAGATGGGTGGTTAAAAAGCCTTGATGACTTGACATGGAATGACTTAAAAGTGAAGCAAGTGTTAGGATTAGAAGTCTAATGATGCCACAAGTGGTTCTTTGACCCAGAAAACATAGGATTAGTCTATTTAATTATGTTTCTAGGTTGACTAGAAGCCAAGAGAGTGCAAAATATGTATTTTACAGCAACCATTTTGAAAATTCAAAATGGCGCCCATGCAGGTGTCTGGGTAAATGCCAACATTGATTTTAGGATTCTCCATGCTCTGAAGATTCCAAAACTCTATAGTTTTGCTAATCTACTAAAACTTTAAAACCCTATTTTTTAACATAGTGAACCGGTCTATAAACTGTGCCACCACGCATAAGAAAATATTATGTTGCGCAGTAAAATTTTAATGCTGCACTCAATATAGGATTAAATAATAATGAATAAATAATAAAGAAAAATCAATGCACTGAATAAATCAATTGTTATTATACACTTTTTGTTAAAACTAACCGACCATTTTGTAAACTTCAGACAAAAAAAATCAATGATCATCTCAAAAGTAAAAATATTTTCTGCACACTACACTTCGTTGCTCACAGGCTTTTTTGTCCGACGTAGGCCATGAAAAAATTAGAGGAACATTGCCTCTGACCCTTCATAACACCCACTATCCTGATCTCAATTTGAAACTAATCATTTTTCTCCAGTTGCAGTCAGTTTTATGTTAGTTTTTATCTGCTAGAGTTAAGGATATTGAAAGGAGGCCCTGAACTACTGCTGCTATGATGGCCTCTGTATCAGCAGCAGAATCAAAACCATCAATTTTTGTGAAAATGATGTAAATATAACATTTATATTTAAGTTCCCAGAATCATTTTTTGCACAATGTTAGGGAAATCTTAGAAGTGGCTTAATCAGGCTCTTTATTGCTTGTGGAATCGATCAACTGTTGTACATTGTTTACAAGCCTTAGGGAACATTCAGAACCTGGGAAGTACACATGGTATTAGATTAGACCTTCTTGCGATTTGGAGGAACCCTGTCGTTGCAGTAGTATTAATTTTACTTGTTAGTTTTTTTTTATCTACATAAAATGGTGTGCTACTCTCGGATCCATGTTGATCTTTTTCTATCATGCAGAGAGCAATGGAAAGAGCAATGCTAGGAATAACTCTAAGAGATAGAAAAAGATCAACATGGATCCGAGAGCAGATTAAAGTAAAAGATATATCAATAAAAGTAATTAAGCGGCAAAAGTGGAGATGGGCTAGACATATAGCAATAAGGAAGGATAACTGACTGGACATAAGATGGAGAGATCAGATAGAAAGGTTTGCTGCACATGGCACAGTCACGGTTGGCATGGAAGGAGCTGGGAAAGGTCTTTTTTTTAGCACTGGACATATAAAGGCTAATGTTGATGATTGGCTACAAATAAATTATACTAACAACCCCTTAACTCCAAATATTTCCAAATGACCAGTCACACAGCAGAAGTACCATATTTCACCATAGACCATAAATAATCCATACCCCCTGATCAGTGTTGCCAATTTAGCGTTTTTCGCACTATTTTCAGCGCTTTTCTAAGTTTTGGCAGTGCAATTAGCGTGTTTGCACCTAAAACATTTTGGCCATTTTCTGGCTATTTTTTGTGCTTTTTGGCCATGTTTGGCCGTTTTTGGCCGTTTTTTGCTATTTAAAAAAAGATTTAGTGCTTTTTGGCAGTCAAACTAGCACAAAAATATTTTTTTGAGTTGGCAACACTGCCTCTGATTGAGCATCAATTTCGAACGAGAAATGCATTATCCTGTGTATACAATTATGTATACAAATATGTATAACAATTATGTTTCTATAGATATTATGCACCTGGATATTTTAGCTCAAGGATTTTAGAAAAAATGTGGATTATACATATGAAATATGGTATCCCAGCCAATTAGTGAAAATCTTTGGTAAAAATATTCTTGGCTATCCTTTCAATGATAATTCCTTTTTGCTTGTCTGGTTTTTGTATTTAGATATGCTCTGTATATTATGTTTTTTTATAGAAATCTATTGAACAAAAATATATATGTATATCATGTGTGTATTCCTTTTGCATTGTGTATATGCATGCATATTTTTGTACTTAGATGTTCTCTGTATATTATGTATTCTTTTTCATAGAACTTTATTGAACAAAAATATACAGTACCAGACCATTTATCCAGCAAGCTTAGAACCAGAGATTACCCGGAATAGTAATAATACAGTCTTTTTATATGGGAACATTAAGTTGGAATTACATAAAACAATTGTACTGCACCATTATCGGTTATTGACTATAAGGTTCCAACTTTCAAACCCCTCTTGCCTTTGGTGAGAATGCCTGATCCAGGTGGGGCAAAAGTCCTGTTTGCCCTCCCAGCGGACGCCCATGTCTGTTTCCACTAATCTTCATCTGAAGACAATTCAACCATGCCACAAAAATTAAAACAAAGAGTGGCCAAGTGCCGAACTACTACAAAGCCTGTCAGTTTTAAAAAAATAGCTGGTTTTCTGGTAATTCTGGTTTTCTGGAAGTTTTCTGGTTAAATAGTACTGAATATGTATATCATGTGTGTATTCCTTTTGCATTTTATATATGCATGTAAATTTTTCTTTTTTGTTTCCTTTCCTCTCTCTCTGGTGCTATGTTGTTGCTATTGCTGTCGGCCTGTTTAGGGGCTGATCTTTGCTTTGGTGATTAGCTTGTAAGTATTTGAAGTAGTCAATTAGGCAGGTATATCCTCAAAATAAAATGCATGTTCACACAAATATTTATCTGTCTATCTCACCCTGTTCATTTTTTTAAAAAAAGAAAAAATGATCAGCTTTTTAAGATCTGTTGTTGGACATAGGCCTTCTCCAAGTAAGTGTAAGACATGGGGGCGCCTTACCCTGCCATGCTGGCCCAGATACTTTTCCAACATGGTCTGCTCCAGTGAATGCATGGAATACCCGTAACATTGCTGCCTTGTCTCATCCCAGCGCAATCTAGATTGGCTCAATTTCTAAATTACCTGATACCATCAATATCACAGTGTTTGTGCAGAGCTTGTCATAGTGTGCAATAGCCAGAACCAAGACATCGGTATTTGGCTGAAGAAGACCATATGTGCTTCAGGACAGCACTATGATGCAGCTGCTGCTAGGCAGATCATCAATGTATCAGCCTCTTCATGGTTGTTATCTTCCAACTGCATGTTGCGGTTGCTTCTTGTGCAGCCTGATACTGATGATCTGCTACCGAAGGGGATGTTTGCCTTGTCGTTTCTCCCTTGTTTTCTGCTTCAATGAGTCATCTTTGAAATTTTTATGGATGGATGGAGGAGATGGATACATGCCTTTCCCAAGGGCATTAGTGCAAAGTGAATGCAAACTGCTCCAGCCGGAGTTTAAACTCAGGGTACCGATCCCATTCTCCTTGCCGTTAACTGCTTGGCCACTCACACCTCTCTGTTCATACTCAAATGTATCTATCTATGTCAAGGGATCTTGTATCCTGTGCCTAAATTATAAGCACTGGACTATTTATCTATATAGATATTCCCTGTCTAATTTGCAAGAAATTCAGTATCTATCTAATGGCCTGAGTGGTGGCTCTGATAAAATATTCCCTTCCAGCACCTGCAGTCAATGTTCAAGCTTAATTAAAAGCCTGGATCGACTTTCAAAGCAAACAGGCTCTTCCCACATGAAAGAGTGGTGTAACACATCTTCCTACTCTCCAAGCAGTTCAGTTAGTACATTCGTGTACTTGCAAAATCTGCCATACTTTCATAGTATAGTCTGTCTCTCTTAATCTGATCTTATCTATATAAGTTTCTATTTCAATCTATTCTCAAGAACGAAATATAGATGTTATAAGTTTGACCGATAATGATTGAAAGTACTAGAACTACTACCCCAAAAAGGCAAGGCAGGAACCCATCTCTTCTCCCCCCAGCTATGGGTAAATAGCAGAGCAGACTGGGGCCTGTATCTTTGGTTGGCAACCAATCAAGGAGATGGACAACTTTGATTCCAAAATCAGGGAAGACCAACCTCTCTTCCAGCGTTTGTGAGAAGCAGGCAATGGACAGAGTAGGGAAAGTGTTCCTGATATATATGGTTAACTGGGCACTGGTGAAGCTTCGACAGGCCTAGGTAGCCAGGAAGTGGATTGTAATAAATTGCTCAAGTACAAAATGTAAAATCAAACCAGACGGATGAAATAATGCACCCCCCACCCACAAAATTTTAAAAAACACATGCTCACCCAATCCGATAATGAATGACATGTGCAATTGATTACCTATGCATTCACAGATATACACACAAACACTTGTGCACTGCTGTAGCATTGAATATACAGGCATGAAACTAAAAACTACCTGAAAGTGAGTAGCCAGTTATTTATGCATAACTCAATGAAAAACGCTTATAAGAAATGTACTATATTTTGCAATATATAAAACACTCTTTTTCCTTCAAAATCACCCTGCTTCCAATATGGTGAAGGTTTGGCTTGGGGGTCAAGCTTTGGATTTACAAATCTCCCTCAATTTTATATATTCAACATTAATAAATTGTCATTTCTTTTCTTGTGAATTTATTTTTCTGTTGGCATTATTTACCAAATGCTTTACAAAAAAATAATTTGAATTCAGTGTGGCTTTACCCCCCACCCCCGACTCTCCTGCCAATATCTCGATAATTGTGAGCAGATGAGCCATACTACAACTCTTTGCTTTTCTTCCAAATCCAAATTCTTCTTCTCTTTCCACCGAATTCGAGGACCCTTTTTATTTGCCTTTTCATTCTTGCTTCCCGTTCAACCATTTTGAGACGGCACAATCTTTTTCATATTGAAACAAGTTCTTATTGGTAAGCTGACTACGCATGGCTGTTGCTTAGCAGTCATCGTGTCAGCAATGGTTAATTTTTCTTTCTGTTAGTGCAATTTCTACCTTTTCCCCTGGAATATTAGCTCCAAATGATAGTGTTAATTATAAAATTAACTTTTTCATATGTCAAGCACTCTGATTAAATATTTTCAACAACATATATCGGATTTCTTATATATGATTTGCATTTCTTATAATACAACTATTACTACGTGGCTGACATTAAAAATAATCCAAATTATTTTGTGTCTTTTGAACCAAAGTTGAAGATGGCCACCATTAAAATCCTTAATTTTTAAGCCTTTTATTATTCAAAGGAGAATATGCTGTTTGATCGACACTGGGTGTTTTGGTCAGAAGTCGTTTCAAATAAATCAGTAGTTTATTACAGCTTACAAGTTACAAGGAGTTTGTTTCACTTAACGTACAAAGAGCTACAAAGTTCAGCAAATTTGGCCATGAAAAAAGGTTACCCTAACACCTAGTTTCCACAGTCTCCTTCAAAGAAGTATTTTGCAGGATAGTAATAACTAAGTGCTAGGGTACTGCTCACAATGGGTACTAGCAAAAGTCCATACTACATTTGGTTTGCACATGCTCGAATTTGATCAGCATGTGCAAACCAAATTATGAATGGATACTAAAATAATCCTTTATGACTTTTCATTATTTTCTAAGTATCAAACCTGATGAAGCACTGCAAGAATATAGTAATTTATTCAAGGCCAAACTGCCAATTTCGATATTTTTTGTATCCTTTGAATTTTATAGACCAGTGTTGCCAATTTCAATGGTTTTTTTTTTTTAAATTTGGGAGTGATTTCCACATTTTTGGAAAATTGAAATAAATATCTAATTCAGCAACAAGTGTGGGGTAGAAAGATTTGTGCTGCACCAAACTTCCAAATGAAAATAGCCTGCCTGCCCTGAAAACCAGCATTTGAAATTCTGGTTTTTCTAAGTTTGAATATCAACCACTAGTACTAGCAGAGATTTGGGAGCCTAAAGGTCTTGGCTCCCCGAGAACACTCCTCCAATATTCAGTGAGATTTGATGAAAAAGGAGAATTTGCAATAGACATTAACTATCACTTAATTGGTAAAAAAAACCCTCCAAAAGCTGAATTATTATTTATACAATTCATGTATGTACAAATATATCCTTGTTACTGTATAATATCAGTAGAAATGCAGTAGGTGAACTGCTATTTATAAAGCTTTTGCCCCTTCTGCCCCATTAGGGTGCTGGGAGTGTTTTCAAATAGACCCTCCTTCCTCAGCTATGCCTCTGAGTACTGGTTAGAAGTATGCAACTACTTCAGCCATGAAATTGGCTATGTCAGTGTTATTTTTATCAAAATCATTCTTGACTAAAAAATTCAAGCTCAGCTCACCTCAGTTGCTCCTGTGTTGCACAACACATGAAGAACTGATTTTGTCTCCATTTCTCGAAAAATCCATAGAAACCCAATCATTGGTAATTGTAGGTTTTTATGGGGCTGGAATGCTAGCCTGAGACCCAAAATGGACTGCCTTACAAGACTAAAGGGCTTAACTGTCCTGCTATTTACCCATACCTGGGGGAGAAATGGATTCATGCCTTTCCTAAGGGCATTAATGCAAAGTGAACGGAAACTGTCTCAGCCAGATTTTGAACTCTGTTCACCTATTCCATTCTCTGTGCTGTTAACCATTAGGCCACCCCCACAAATTTAAAAGATTACCAAAATATAACCTTGGTCTATTGCACTATTGCCGTGCCTCAAAAATGACTTCCTTTTCTGAATGTTCTTCAGAAACAAAATTTCTTTGAAGATTTTCTACTTTCTTTTCCATCTTTCTTTCAAATGTTTGGTGCCAAAGTCTTTTATTAGAAGCTGTCAACATAGGTCTCTTCAGTTTATAAGTTGGTCTGGCTGGCTATGTATGCTGCATGGAGCTAGAGGGCTGAAAATTCAAACATTTACTCTTTATTATGTCTACAAAAAACATTTTTTTACTTGAAAATTAGTCTAATTTCTTGGGTAGACACCATTGCTGTTAAGGGCTCAAAAACCTCCAATAATAATGAATTGTTGTAGACACCCATTCCATCCTGGCTCTCCTTAAAAGGGTCGGTAGAACCCTATAGCCAGCTCAGGTTACTACCAACTACAGGATGTTCACGTTCAGTGGTCTAACTACAGTTCAGCCTTACTGTCGGAACATTCCCCCAAGGGGGCGACAGACCCATTTAGCTAGCTCTGGCATCTGTCAGGAGAAGGATACTCCTGTCATACCACACCTGTAGGGCTCTGCCCCTATCCACACCACTCCGGTGGCCCATAGGATGCAAACCCTTGGTTTAAAGGGTGGGGTCGACCCTGGGCAAGTCGTACTTCACCTTAAAACTACACTGCTCAGGCTGGAGGTTTACTCCACACATTGGTCCCGCCGTCTATGGTTCAGATGCTGTGAAGGGCCATCCCCAAAATCTTTGTTCGCGAGACCAAGCCATTCCCAAATTCATTCATATCTCTATTTACATTGAATCTGCAAAAATATGCAATTATATTAGTAAGCCTTTCACTTTTAGCATTATTCTCTAGTATATAAAACTTGTCAGTTGGTAAGAGAGTGGCCTTCAAAAACTATGTGCCAAAGATGGCCGTGATTTCAAATCACGGTAGAGAAATGTTAATTTTATATATAAAATTCTAAAAAATTATCTATTATTCTTTTGGCAACTAATCTAAACGCGAGCGGTAACTACCGCATGCTTATAAAATCCTATATACTCTAACTAATAAACTAGAAAGCACTCAGAGAGTGCATATTTCTGCCAACACCGTAGACTAACTCAATTAAAAAAAAGATTCCTGGATCCACCCCAAAATTTAATCACTTCGTTCTTAGCCCATGGCCCATTCTTCCACAACATTTCATCGAAATTCATTGGGAACCTTGGGAGATATTGTGTGGACAGACATGATCGAATACATAAATGCATGGAAGAATATCTCTCAATTGAAAAACAATTCCTTGATCCGCCCCAGAATTTAATCAATTCTTTCCTACTACATGGCCCACCCTTCCACAAAGTTTCACTGAAATTTATTGAAAACTCTTGGAGATATTGTGTGGACAGACATAACATTTTGGTGATATTATGTGGTGTGGACATATAACTACGACGTAGGGGAGATAATTGTGGGTGGATCCACCCAAACATTTAATCACTTCGTTCGTAGCCTATTGTTCACTCTTACGCAAAATTTAATTGAAAATCATTGAGAACTTTTGAAGATAGTGTGTGGACAGTCATGCGTGTAAACATAAATTTATGAAAAAATCTCTTGATCCCAAATAATATTTCATGATCTGGCGCAAAATTTAACCAATTCTTACGTACCCGATTGCCCACCCTTCCCCAAAAAGTCCTTTTGGAGATATAGCGTGGACAGAAAGACGGACACAACTGAATACATATACAAACTAATAAAAAAACAAATAATAATAATAAATAAAATAGTTAAAAAAATACATGTAAAAACTAAATGAAAACGTTAAATAGACAAAGGGTTCGCAGTTTTTCCGAGGTCTGCCTGAAACATTTCAGGGCTTTGTCTCACCCGGCAAACTATGTGACATGTGAGTGATGAGACCTCCGGGAGTAACGACTGATGTTGGCATCTGTACCCAAAACCTTGTCAATCCATTGTATATTTTATATGATATGAAATTTAATAACTGGAAATAATAAAACAAAGATCTATTATTCTTCATCTGATGTCGGAAAAGTGTGTATTTTTATTCTGAGTAGACTACCTGTGAAAACTGTATGTTAATTTCTTAACTAATCTAAACGCAAGTGTGAAACTGAATTATGAGTATATAAATATTGAAATATATACCTACGATGCAGGGGAGGTAACTTTAAAGATTCCTGGATCCGCCTTAAAGCTAAATGTTTTTTTGATTCACAATGAATTTATGTTGATTTAATTATGATTAAGTGATTTAAATGAGTCAGTAGAATTCTTTACATCAGAAAAACGGTAAATATTCAAATGCGTAACTTAGGGGGGAAGGGAGCTATTTGAAAACGCCCCCCTCCACCCACCGGCCACCAATGGAGGAGGGTCCAAAAGCTTTATAAATAGTAGTTCACCCACTGCATTTCTACTGACAATGTTGGTGTAGGCCCCTCAAGGAACCAAACCCCCCTCCCCAGGACCCCCAAATCCTTAGCCACGACTTGAACATCAAACAGCTCTACTGTAAAATCAGCTTTTCAGACATACAACCTTTTACGGTATCGATTTGTATTCTTTGCCCCCCTCACCACACCTAGTTTTCCAAGACCCTCTTGAGTCTTCAGCGCCCCCTTACCGCCTCATTGCCTTCCAGCGCCCGCAAGGGAGCGGTAGCACCCACTTTGGGAATCACTGATATAAAGGGACGAGCTGTGATAGCAACACACATAGACGTTCTAATTCTAGTCTCTGAGTTCTACTCCGTTAGCCCTATGGCCGATAATCCAATATTATTTTTTTTTCTTTCAGAAACTGCTGGAAGCCAATTGAAAAGTGATAAATTTAAAAAAAAAAAAAAAATATGGGAATGATAAGCGTAAGAAATTAAAAAAAAATACTTTATCAAGCATTAAAACAAAATTTCATTTATCACATCATTTCTGTTGATGCATTCTCTGGCCTTCCTCATTTATCTGTAATTCTGAGATTAGTCCTTGTCTTCGCTCCACAAGTTGTCCAGACTAACATTCTCATCCTTGTTGGTTGTATCTCTGTTTTGGCTGATGCATTCTTTGGCCTTCCTCAGTGTCTGTAATTCTGAGATCAGTCCTTATCCTTATTTCACAAGTTAGTCAGACTGTATTCTCATTTTCGGCACATTGGACTAATATTTTCATCTTTGTTAAAGTCATGGAATGAATACATTTCGTTGATATGAAGTGCAGCAAAGGTTAAAAAGATGTTTTCTTTTGCCTAATAAGCACACAAATATGTTCAAACTCCAGTTTTTTTTTCTCTCAAATTTGTTGTTGCCTATCATATGTCTTTGAAATTGTTTTCATTTTGTGATAAAATAACTAACATGAATAAGCACAAAATTTATAGGTAGGAAGTATTGTTTCAACAAGATTTTAACCCCAAATATTACAGACAGCGAACCAAGATACATTGAGCTCAACATTGTCTTGCACAAGGCCACAACAATAGAGCAACCTTGAGTAGCGAAGGCTTGTGTGATTCACTAATACATCATTGCTCCCAAATACCAGCCTAAGTTTTTATATATAATATATATATATACATGTGTACAATAGGATCAGGGCTATCCGACATAATGATGAAAGGAAAAGACAATGTGGAGACTCAGAAATAATTTGCAAAAATTATTTATTACCTAACATGTTTCGACTGAGAAAATCAGCCTCTTTCAAAGGTGTCTGGAGAAAAATGTCCTTCATCCAAGGGTTGATGTTTGAATTCTGAGTTGGTAGGTTTTGGGGGATTTTTTTTATCAGCAGGGTAGTGTTTGTGTGCCTATTTGTCTTGTGTGTGTGTTTGGGATGCTGCTGTGTGTGGCTGGAGAAAATTCATGAGTGATGGGATTTTTTATCAGTGGTGGTGGGGGAAAGGGGTTTAGCAGTGGACATCAGTTGACCTGAGGTGTGTGTGTGTGGGGGGGGTTCTACATTCCCACTATGTGGTAGTAGTAGAGATTGTGTGTGTGTGATAGTTGCGCTTATTATGTTGATTAGAATTAGGTTATTATCAAAAATAGCTGATTTTAAATATTGTTTAAAAA